>WNWK01014198.1:0-50000 GCA_009830355.1 Cherax destructor | reverse complement strand
TAACGAGGAGCTACTAAAAATATCTACTTGGATGACAGTAAACACTGACACTTAACACTGACAAAACCTTCTATATCATGTTTGGTAACAGAGCAGGTGTTGTACAACTGAACACTGAGATCGACAACACACTTATTGCTAAACATAATGAGGGCAAATCCCAAGGCCTACACCTCAACAGCAACCTAAATTCAGCACCCATATCTAACAATATAAAAAGGAATAAGAAAAGCAAAAAGAGATTATGAGGCTAAGGTCGCAAGGGATTCGAAGACTAACCCAAAAGGGTTCTTTCAGGTATACAGAAGTAAGATTAGGGACAAGATAGGCCCACTTAAAAGCAACTCAGGTCAGATCACTGACAGTGATAAGGATATGTGTGAAATTTTCAGTACTTACTTCCTCTCAGTTTTTACTCAGGAAGATACTAGCGAAATTTCAGAAATAATAAATTATGTAGAACAGGACGATAATAACTATGCTCGATTGGGGTAACTAGTGACATGGTCCTCAGACAAATAGAGAAATTAAAACCTAACAAATCCCCAGGCCCTGATGAACTGTTTGCAAGAATTTTAAAGGAATGTAAAGAGGAACTTAGCAAACCTTTGGCAAATCTTTTCAATATATCATTACAAACTGACATAGTGCCTGATAAGTGGAAAAGGACAAATGTAATACCTATTTACAAGGCAGGTGACAGGTCCTTAGCTTCGAACCATAGACCAATAAGACTTACCTCCATAGTTGGTAAATTTATGGAATCAATAATTGCCGAAGCAATTCGTAGCCATCTTGAAATGCATAAATTGATTAATGAATCTCAGCACAGTTTTACAAAGGGGCGTTCCTGTCTTACGAATTTACTAACTTTCTTCAGTAAGGTATTTGAGGAGGTAGATCATGGTAGTGAATATGTTATTGTGTATATGGACTTCAGTAAGGCTTTCGATAGAGTTCTACATTAGAGGCTACCAACAAATAGGCAGCAGAGAGTCTGCATAAATGGGGAGAAATCAGAATGGGTTCACGTCACAAGCGGTGTCCCACAGGGGTCAGTTTTGGGCCCCCTGTTGTTCACAATTTACATAAACGACATAGATGAGGGAATAAATAGCAATATAAGCAAATTTGCTGATGACACCAAAATATGCCGTCCAATTCATTCTACTGAGGACATTAGAGCACTCCAGGATGATTTGAATAGACTGATGCAGTGGTCGGAGAAGTGGCAGATGAAGTTTAATATAGACAAATGCAAAGTTCTAAATGTTGGGCAGGACAATAACCATGCCACATTTAAACTGAATAATGTAGATCTTAATAATTGTGATTGCGAAAAGTATTTAAGATATCTGAAACCAAGACAACAGTGCATAAGTGTTCGCAATAATGCTAACAGAATCCTTGGCTTCATATCAAGAAGTATAAATAACAGAAGTCCTCAGGTTGTTCCTCAACTCTATATATCTTTGGTTAGGCCTCATTTAGATTATGCTGCACAGTTCTGGTCACCGTATTACAGAATGGATATAAATGCAATGGAAAACGTACAGAGGAGGATGACAAAGTTGATCCCATGTATCAGAAATCTTCCCTATGAGGATAGACTGAGGGTCCTGAATCTGCACTCTAGAAAAGCGCAGAATTAGGGGGGATATGATTGAGGCGTATAAATTGAAAACAGGAATAAATAAAGGGGATGCAAATAGCGTCCTGAAAATATCCAGCCAAGACAGGACTCGCAACAATGGTTTTAAGTTGGAAAAGTTTAGATTCAGGAAGGATATAGGAAAGACTGGTTTGGTAATAGAGTTGTGGATGAGTGGAACAAACTCCGAGTACCGTCATAGAAGCTAAGACGTTGTGTAGTTTTAAAATAGGTTAGATAAATGTATGAGTGGGTGTGAGTTGGACTTGACTAGCTTGTGCTACTAGTCTTATGCCGTGCTCCTTCTTAAGAAAGTGACCTGACTACCTGGAGTTTACCTGGAGAGGGTTAATTCCAGGTAGTCAGGTCTAAGCCGGGAGTGACATGGACCTGCCTCGCATGGGTCAGTCGGCCTGCTGCAGTGTTCCTTCTTTCTTATGTTCTTATGTTAACACATAACAAAAAAGTATCCAAAATGGTTGGGATCCTCTCCAAGATACGCTACTACGTGCCACAAACAGCCCTCCTCACACTATACTATTCACTCATCTATCCCTACCTCACTATGCTATTTGTGTTTGGGGATCAACAGCAACAACACACTTAAAGCCAATAATAACCCAACAAAAGCCACAGTAAGAATTATCACGCAATCCAATACTAGGCAACAACCCCCCTCTTCAAAGACCTAAACTTACTCACTGTTCAGAACACTCCACACTTACTACTGTACAACCTACATGTACAAAACCATAAATTCCAATATTAACTCTGAACTAAAACACTTTCTTGATAGTTGTGACGGGACCCACAGGCACAATACCAGACACAAATCTCTATGACATTCCCCGCGTCCGGCTAAACTTATACAAAAATTCAATGTACATTAAGTTTCCTCAGTAGCCTCTGATGTGGAACTTTATCGAAAGCCTTACTGAAGTTCATATACACAATATCATATTCATTGGAAATAAATGGTATAAAATACCGACACAATGGAAAGATAAACACATAAGCAGTATAATGTGATCCTTTATTGACAACGTTTCGCCCACGCAGTGGGCTTTATCGAGTCACAGACAGATCTACCTGGATAAAAGAAACAAGGGTATTTATAGGATTTAGTCAGGTGGAGAATGCTGGGTCAGGTGGAGAATGCTGGGTCAGGTGGAGAATGCTGGGTCAGGTGGAGAATGCTGGGTCAGGTGGAGAATGCTGCATGTGACAGTCTTCAAAGTAGTGTGATAGTTTAAAACCTCGGGTAACTTAAAGAACCTGCAGTGTTCCATTCTTGAGTTCTATGTGGGATAGCAATGAAGAAGTTTCTTGGCAATAGGTTCAGCTATGTTGTAGAAACCGTTGTTCTGGTTGAAGTTGTTGGATATACAGATAAGTGATGAGAAGACACTGCCGAGAAACGAAGTGTAACCATGGTGTAATAGCACACAAAATGCGTGATAAAGGAATAACAGGAAAAGTTGGTAGATGGATCTATAATTTCCTAACGAGTAGAACACAAAGAGTAGTAGTCAACAGAGTAAAGTCTGAGGCAGCTACTGTGAAAAGCTCTGTTCCACAAGGCACAGTACTCGGTCCCATCCTGTTCCTCATCCTCATATCAGACATTGACAGGGATATAAACCACAGTGCTGTGTCTTCCTTTGCAGATGACACCCGAATCTGTATGACAGTGTCCACCGTTGAAGACACTGCAAGACTCCAAGGAGACATAAACCAAATCTTTAAATGGGCTGCAGAAAACAATATGAAGTTCAATGATGAGAAATTTCAATTACTCAGATACGGAAAACGTGAGGAAATTAAAATCTCATCGGAGTACAAAACTAATTCCAACCACACAATAGAGCGAAAAACTAATGTCAAAGACCTGGGAGTGATCATGTCACAGGATCTCACCTTCAAGGACCATAAAACCGTAGCAATCGCATCTGCTAGAAAAATGGCAGGATGGATAATGAGAACCTTCAAAACCAGGGATGCAAAGCCCATGTTGACACTTTACAGATCGCTTGTTCTATCTAGGCTGGAATATTGCTGCACACTAACTGCACCTTTCAAGGCAGGTGAAATTGCTGACCTTGAAAATGTGCAGAGAACCTTCACGGCACGCATAACTGCGATAAACCACCTCAATTACTGGGAACGCTTGAAATTTCTAAACCTGTACTCCCTAGAACGCAGGCAGGAGAGATACATTATTATATACACGTGGAAAATTCTCGAGGGATTAGTACCAAACTTGCACACGAAAATCACTCACTACGAAAGCAAAAGACTCGGCAGGCGATGTAACATCCCCCCAATGAAAAACAGGGGTGCCACTAGCACGTTGAGGGACAACACAATAAGTGTCAGGGGCCCAAGATTGTTCAACTGCCTCCCAGCATACATCAGAGGGATTACCAACAAACCCCTGGCTGTCTTCAAGCAGGCACTGGACAGGCACCTAAAGTCGGTACCTGACCAGCCAGGCTGTGGCTCGTACGTTGGACTGCGTGCGGCCAGCAGTAACAGCCTGGTTGATCAGGCTCTAGGCCAACATAAGGCCTGGTCACAGACCGGGCCGCGGGGGCGTTGACCCCTGGAATTCTCTCCAGGTAAACTCCTGCAGCAATATTCCAGCCTAGATAGAACAAGCGATTTGTAAAGTGTCAACATGGGCTTGGCATCCCTGGTTTTGAAGGTTCTCATTATTCATCCTGTCATTTTTCTAGCAGATGCGATTGCTACGGTGTTATGGTCCTTGAAGGTGAGATCCTCTGACATGATCACTCCCAGGTCTTTGACATTAGTTTTTCGCTCTATTGTGTGGTTGGAATTAGTTTTGTACTCCGATGAGATTTTAATTTCCTCACGTTTTCCGTATCTGAGTAATTGAAATTTCTCATCATTGAACTTCATATTGTTTTCTGCAGACCATTTAAAGATTTGGTTTATGTCTCCTTGGAGTCTTGCAGTTTCTTCAACGGTGTACACTGTCATACAGATTCGGGTGTCATCTGCAAAGGAAGACACAGCACTGTGGCTTATATCCCTGTCTATGTCCGATATGAGGATGAGGAACAGGATGGGAGCGAGTACTGTGCCTTGTGGAACAGAGCTTTTCACATTAGCTGCCTCAGACTTTACTCTGTTGACTACTATTCTTTGTGTTCTACTTGTTAGGAAATTATAGATCCATCTACCAACTTTTCCTGGTATTCCTTTACCACGCATTTTGTGTGCTATTTCACCATGGTCACACTTGTCAAAGGCTTTTGCAAAGTCTGTGTATATAACATCTGCATTCTGTTTGTCTTCTAGAGCATCTAGGACCTGGTCGTAGTGGTCCAGTAGTTGGGACAGCCAGGAGCGACCTGCTCTAAACCCGTGCTGCCCTGGGTTGTGTAATTGATGGGTATCTAGATGAGTGGCGATTTTGCTTCTTAGAACCTTTTCAAAAATTTTTATGATATGGGACGTTAGCGCTATTGGTTTGTAGTTCTTTGCTATTGCTTTACTGCCCCCTTTGTGGAGTGGGCCTATGTCTGTTGTTTTTAGTAACTGCGGGACGACCCCAGTTTCCATGCTCCCTCTCCATAGGTTGTTAAAAGCACGTGATATGGGCTTCTTGCAGTTCTTGATGAACGCGGAGTTCCATGAGTCTGGGCCTGGAGCGGAGTGCATGGGCATGTCATTTATTGCCTTTTCGAAGTCATTTGGCGTCAGGGTGATGTCAGATAGGCATACGTCAGTCAAGTTCTGGGGCACTCTCATAAAAAATTCATTTAGGTCTTCGATTTTCAGTCTGGTTAGCGGCTCACTAAAAACTGAGTCATACTGGGAATTAAGTAACTCACTCATTTCCTTGCTGTCATCTGTGTAGGACCCATCCCGTTTAAGTAGGGGCCCAATACTGGTTGGTGTTCTCGACTTTGACTTTGCATAAGAAAAGAAATACTTTGGGTTTCTTTCAATTTCGTTTATGGGTTTTAGTTCTTCCCGCGTTTCTTGATTCCTGTAAAATTCCTTTAGTTTTAATTCGATGTTTGCTATTTCTCTGACTAGTGTCTCTCTTCGTATTTCAGGTATATTGGCCTCTTGTAGCCGCTCCGGTATTCTTTGCCTTCGTCTGTATAGGGAGCGCCTCTCTCTTTCTAGTTTGCATCTTTTCCTCCTTTTTCTTAAGGGAATTTGCCTTGAGCAAACCTCAAGTGCCACAGAGTTAATTTGTTTTAGACATAGGTTAGGATCCGTGATGCTTAGGCTATCTTCCCATTATATATCATTTAGGACTTTGTTTACTTGGTCCCATCTTATGTTTTTGTTATTGAAGTTGAATTTGGAGAAGGCTCCCTCGCGGCTGATAACATTTTGTTGATCTGGAGCTCCCCGCATGCATGTCTGGACCTCTATTATGTTTTGATCTGAGTATATTGTTTTTGATATGATGACATTTCGTATCAGATCATCATTGTTGGTGAAGATGAGGTCCAGCATATTATCTAATCTTGTAGGCTCTACTATTTGCTGGTTTAAGGTGAATTTGGTGCAGAGATTTAAAAGTTCATGTGTGTGCGAGTTTTCATCTGAGCTGCCTCCTGGTGTTATCTCTGCTACCACATTGTTTGCAATGTTCCTCCATTTTAGGTGCCTTAGGTTGAAATCTCCGAGAAGCAAGATGTTGGGAGCAGGAGCTGGAAGATTTTCCAGACAGTGGTCAATTTTCAGAAGCTGTTCCTGGAATTGTTGGGACGTTGCATCCGGAGGCTTGTAGACAACCACGATGACCAGGTTTTGATTCTCGATCTTTATTGCTAATACTTCAACTACATCATTTGAGGCATTTAGTAGTTCTGAACATATAAGTGACTCTGTGATATACAGGCTAAACCCCCCTTTTTGCCTGTTCACTCTGTTACATCTGTATAGGTTGTAGCCCGGGATCCATATTTCATTGTCCAAATGATCTCTTATGTGGGTCTCTGTGAAAGCAGCAAACATATCATTTGACTCTGTAAGCAGTCCACGAATGTAAGGTATTTTGTTGTTTGTTGCTGGCTTTAGACCCTGTATATTTGCAAAGATGAATGTTGTTGGATTGGTGGTATTGGTGGTATGGGGAGGTCTTTTTTTCCTGGCACTAGTATCTGTTGTATTGGAGTGGAGGCCATTGACTGTGATTCCTCTCCAGAAATGATTGCAGTTGGTGTACAATTTCTGTCATTTCCTGCCAGCTTTTTTCCTTCCTGGTACTAAAAAACCTCTCTCTCCGGAGTGGCTGTGGCTACCCAGGTTTTGCCATGATCTGGATGTTCTGTGTCGCCTCGTACCCTTTAGGTGGTATGCCTGACAATATAAGTTATAGCACTGTCTTTCCTGAATTGATGAGTGGCACATTTCGGGGTGGAAAAACTTACAGGACGAGAGGTTGCATTTGACTGTTTTCATATGGGCACGACATTTTATGGGGTGATCATAATTGCATGTCCCATCTGATTTCCCAGTTTTTCCATGCCTGCAGATACCAAGTGCATAATATTCACATAGGTCTGGTTTCCGTTTGCCCTGGTTTTTGTGACTGTGTTCCCTATTGTATTCCCTATTGGTGCTTGTGTTCCTGTCTCGTTTCTATCTTCAACTCTAGTGCTGACAATGGAGTCTTCATCAGTTTTTGGTAATTTATCTTCAGTATTTCGCAGGGCATCCCCTGTTTACTATCCGCCGGGTATTGCTAGTTTGTAGCACTAGTTTTTGTGTGTCCTTGTCTACACCTGTTTCCCCATCATTTACGTCACTAGAGCTCCTGTCCCTCTTCAGGTCACCATCATTTATTTCTCCATTGGTACAGTTTTTGACTACCATTGCAACATCTGTACCAGGGCGGTAGCACCATCTGGCCCAGATTTTTATTTTCCCAACTGTTATAGAAAGCTGTCATGTGTTTTATGAAGTCCGATTTGATGTTGTCATCTTTTAATATCAATGTGATTTTATTCCACAATTTGGTCTCATTTGGGTATACCCAAAAACACTTCCCTTGTTTGATAATTCGTGTAGTAGAGTCTTGAATGCTTACACAAGGGGCGTGGCAGCATTTACAGAAGTTGCATGTAATCCATGCAGTGGAACGTTTGTTTGTTTGGTTGCATACTACACAGGGTTTCATGATTGATTTTGTTGGTTGTTTTACTGTATATTCTACTAATAGCTTCCCTGAAGTGGTGATCTGTCCATTTTTATTGTATCTATTTTATTTGCAAGTGTAAGTGTTTGGGGCAATCTTACCTCTTAAAGTTTTTGTTATTGTTTGGTTGTTTATTAAGTGTGGTGTAAAATGTCAGCAGGATGACGGTGTGGTGTTGTAAACTGTCAGCAGGATGACGTTGTGTGTAAACTGTCAGCAGAATGACTGTGTGATGTAAACGTCAGCAGAATGACGTGTGGTGTAAACTGTCAGCAGGATGATGTGTGGTGTAAACTGTCAGCAAGATGACGTGTGGTTTAAACTGTCAGCAAGATGACGTGTGTGGTGTAAACTGTCAGCAGGATGATGTGTGTGGTGTAAACTGTCAGCAGGATGATGTGTGTGGTGTAAACTGTCAGCAAGATGACGTGTGTGGTTTAAACTGTCAGCAAGATGACGTGTGTGGTGTAAACTGTCAGCAGGATGATGTGTGTGGTGTAAACTGTCAGCAGGATGATGTGTGTGGTGTAAACTGTCAGCAAGATGACGTGTGGGGAAACCTTTTAGTAATGTTTTATTTTTTTGCATTTGTTGATAAGAGTGAGAGTTGTTGTGTTAAGCGTCCACGAGCGTCCCGTCTGGTCACTTCAGGACACAGCGTCCCGTCTGGTCACTTCAGGACACAGCGTCCCGTCTGGTCACTTCAGGACGCAGCGTGTGTCAAGGCTGCTCCTACAGTGAGAGTTAATGTGATGGGTAACTCTGAAAGCTTAGCGGAGGGGCAACTTGGGCCTTCAAAGTAGTGCTGTGTTTATGCCTTATATTGGAAGGTGATCCTCAAGACAGAGTCTCAGTCTTGTTATTTTCGTACTTATTACTTGTGGTCAGTGATGGTCATATAGTACCCAGGGCTGTATGTCTTGCTTATCAACTAAATTAGTGTCCTACAGTTTCGTCTCTGTGTTTTTCTTGTGGTTTAGTAAGAAACATTATTAATATAAGGATTGTGTTGTTGTTACTGGGGGTAGGAGAGAGCAGCCTCGTCAACACACTTCTCTCACACAAGCTCCAACACATGGCAGCAGCCTCGTCAACACACTTCTCTCACACAAGCTCCAACACATGGCAGTATCTCCCACCCACACTCCATTACACTCTCCTCTCCTTCAAATCTTTCTCTTCCTACCTTCCTTTCTTCCTCTCGTCCATTTCAGTATTTCACTTTCCATGTCTCACTCAAGATGCATTCTTTGTGTCCTGCTTATTCTCGCCTCTTTTAACTATCTTGTCTTTAATAATGATGTTCAAAGTTCATCTAATATCTTTAACTTGTTGCTTAATTCTAATACAAAGGTTCATGGCACTGAAGGTTCCAGTGGTAATGCTTCTCCTAAAATTCATTTTAATGGAATTATCCTGGAGAAGGTAGACCGTCTCGACCCTGTAATATTGATAGTCTAACATAGACCTGGAGTATACCTGGAGAGAGTTCCGGGGGTCAACGCCCCTGCCGCCCGGTCTGTGACTAGGCCTCATGGTGGACTAGGGCCGGATCAACCAGGCTGTTACTGCTATCCGCACGCACTCCAACGTACGAACCACAGCCCGGGTGGTCAGGTACTGACTTTAGGTGCTTGTCCAGTGCCTTCTTGAAGACAGTTAGCGGTCTATTGAAGATCTCCCTAATGCATGCTGGGAGGCAGTTGAACAGTCTTGGGCCCCTGACACTTGTTGTGCTGTGTCTTAACGTACTAGTGGCACTCCTGCTTTTCATTGGGGAATGTTGCATCGTCTGCCGAGTCTTTTGCTTTCATAGCGAGTGATTTTCATGTGCAAGTTTGGTACTAATCCTCTAGGATTTTCCAAGTGTATATAATCATGTATCTCTCTCTCCAATCATGTATCCTCCTCCAATCATGTATCCTCCTCCAATCATGTATCCTCCTCCAATCATGTATCCTCCTCCAATCATGTATCCTCCTCCAATCATGTATCATCCTCCAATCATGTATCCTCCTCCAATCATGTATCCTCCTCCAATCATGTATCCTCCTTCAATCATGTATCCTCCTTCAATCATGTATCCTCCTCCAATCATGTATCCTCCTCCAATCATGTATCCTCCTCCAATCATGTATCCTCCTTCAATCATGTATCTCTCCTCCAATCATGTATCCTCCTCCAATCATGTATCCTCCTTCAATCATGTATCATCCTCCAATCATGTATCCTCCTCCAATCATGTATCCTCCTCCAATCATGTATCCTCCTCCAATCATGTATCCTCCTCCAATCATGTATCCTCCTTCAATCATGTATCATCCTCCAATCATGTATCCTCCTCCAATCATGTATCATCCTCCAATCATGTATCCTCCTTCAATCATGTATCATCCTCCAATCATGTATCCTCCTCCAATCATGTCCTCCTCCAATCATGTATCCTCCTCCAATCATGTATCCTCCTCCAATTATGTATCCTCCTCCAATCATGTATCCTCCTTCAATTATGTATCATCCTCAATCATGTATCCTCCTCCAATCATGTATCCTCCTCCAATCATGTATCCTCCTCCAATCATGTATCCTCCTTCAATCATGTATCATCCTCCAATCATGTATCCTCCTCCAATCATGTATCCTCCTCCAATCATGTATCCTCCTCCAATCATGTATCCTCCTCCAATCATGTATCATCCTCCAATCATGTATCCTCCTCTAATCATGTATCCTCCTCCAATCATGTATCATCCTCCAATCATGTATCCTCCTCCAATCATGTATCCTCCTCCAATCATGTATCCTCCTTCAATCATGTATCTCTCCTCTAATCATGTATCCTCCTCAAATCATGTATCCTCCTTCAATCATGTATCATCCTCCAATCATGTATCCTCCTCCAATCATGTATCCTCCTCCAATCATGTATCCTCCTCCAATCATGTATCCTCCTCCAATCATGTATCCTCCTTCAATCATGTATCATCCTCCAATCATGTATCATCCTCCAATCATGTATCCTCCTTCAATCATGTATCCTCAATCATGTACTCCTAATCATGTCCTCCAATCATGTCCTCCTCCAATCATGTATCCTCCTCCAATCATGTATCCTCCTCCAATCATGTATCCTCCTCCAATCATGTATCATCCTCCAATCATGTATCCTCCTCCAATCATGTATCCTCCTCCAATCATGTATCCTCCTCCAATCATGTATCCTCCTCAATCATGTATCCTCCTTCAATCATGTATCCCTCCTCCAATCATGTATCCTCCTCCAATCATGTATCCTCCTCCAATCATGTATCCTCCTCCAATCATGTATCCTCCTCAATCATGTATCCTCCTTCAATCATGTATCATCCTCCAATCATGATCTCCTCCAATCATGTATCCTCCTCCAATCATGTACTCCCAACATGTATCCTCCTCAATCATGTATCCTCCTCCAATCATGTATCCTCCTTCAATCATGTATCATCCTCCCAAACATGTATCCTCCTCCAATCATTATCCTCCTCCCAAACGTATCCTCCTCCAATCATGTATCCTCCTCCAATCATGTATCCTCCTCCAATCATGTATCATCCTCCAATCATGTATCATCCTCCAATCATGTATCCTCCTTCAATCATGTATCATCCTCCAATCATGTATCCTCCTCAATCATGTCCTCCTCCAATCATGTATCCTCCTCCAATCATGTATCCTCCTACAATCATGTATCCTCCTCCAATCATGTATCATCCTAAAATCATGTATCCTCCTCCCAAACATGTATCATCCTCCAATCATGTATCTTCCTCCAATCATGTATCCTCCTCCAATCATGTATCATCCTCCAATATGTATCCTCCTCCAATCATGTATCCTCCTCCAACACATGAATTAATATATCAGCCGAGTCTTTTTCTAATATATCAATCTGAGACAACCCTCTGCTGCTCGCTTACTAATATTTTAATATAATAATAATAATAATAATAATAATAATAATAATAATAATAATAATAATAATAATAATAATAATTTTTTATTATTATTATTATTAATCATAATAATAATAATAATAATAATAATATTAATAATAATAATAATAATAATAATAATATCTTTATTTCTACAAGTACATGTACAAGGTATACAGTCGTAGCTGACATCAATGACACTACTGTATAGAAAGCCGCTTGTTATGCAGAGCATTTCGGGTAAATTAGGTCAGTTTTGTCCCAGGATGCGACCCAGACCAGTCCACTAACACTTAGGTACACATTTTACTGATGGGTGAACATGGACAACCAGTGTAAGGAAACACACCCAATGTTTCTATCCTCACCGGGAATCGAACCAGGACGGACCCTCGCCGTGTGCAGCGAGAGCATCAGCCACCAGGCCACGGGTTAGTTTAGTTTGATATTTTTATTATGCACCCCATACCCATCCTGTGGGCGGTAGTCAAAAGATTACAGAGGTACCAGGGACTGGACCCCAAAGTTTTGATAGCTGAGCAAGTTACAAAGGTAATGAACTCACAAGTTACAAAGGTAATGAACTCACAAGTTACAAAAGTAATGAACTCACAAGTTACAAAGATAATGAACTCACAAGTTACAAAGGTAATGAACTCACAAGCTACAAAGGTAATGAATCATGTAAGTAAATTGACTTACTTACGTTTATACATGTAACAGCACAAAGCATACTCAACCCCTGCCAATTTGGATTCAAAAAACAAAAGCACAAATGACGCAATTTTAATTAAAAATGCTAGACCTGCTTTACACAGCACTGGAAAATAATGAATATCCATTAGGACTCTTTATTGACCTAAGGAAAGCTTTTGACACAGTAGACCACGGCATCTTACTCCACAAACTTGACCATTATGGTATATAATGGTCAAGTTTCAAATTTCAAATCCTATCTTACTAACAGGTATCAATACGTCTCTATGAAGGACACAACCTCATCAACACGACCACTTGATACTGGAGTGCCACAAGGGAGTGTATTTGGTCCCCTGTTCTTCCTTTTATACATCAATCATCTTCCCAATGTATCTCAATACCTTAAACATATTCTCTTTGCTGACGACACGGCACCCTCAATGTTCTTTCAACTCATTAATATTATTTACTTACGGAAGGCCTCAGTCAGATGACCAAAAGCTCCAACGGCGGGTCATCATCACTTATCCTGTTTCCTGACAAACATTACCTAGCCTAACAGGGCAGAGCAAGGGCGAGGCAAACAAGCAGAGGCAGATTTCCTTACCAATGTATTCCTTCACCAATATATATAAACACTATGTAAAATGCAATGAGAGTAGTGCAGATTGTTTATTCAAATTAGTATAATAATTACTTAATGTTAGTCATTGTTTATGCATCGAATATCAAGTGTTGTTAGAGCAGGTGGTGCTGACCACTTGTTGTAGAGCAGGTGGTGCTGACCACCTGGGTGAGTTAGAGCAGGTGGTGCTGACCACCTGGGTGTTGTTAGAGCAGGTGGTGCTGACCACCTGGGTGTTGTTAGAGCAGGTGGTGCTGACCACCTGGGTGTTGTTAGAGCAGGTGATGCTGACCACCTGGGTGTTGTTAGAGCAGGTTGTGCTGACCACCTGGGTGTTGTTAGAGCAGGTGGTGCTGACCACCTGGGTGTTGTTAGAGCAGGTGGTGCTGACCACCTGGGTGTTGTTAGATCAGGTGGTGCTGACCACCTGGGTGTAAGAGCAGACACCAGTGTGTTAACCAGGTGTCATGGGTGGTATTCCAGGGGAAACTGACATACGAGTATGAAAGAAACTGAAGGTTGGTTAATGAGGTTTGTAAGCAGTGTACACGCAGTGGTCACTTGTTGGTCACCACTACACGCAGTGGTCACTTGTTGGCCACCACTACACGCAGTGGTCACTTGTTGGTCACCACTACACGCAGTGGTCACTTGTTGGTCACCACTACACGCAGTGGTCACTTGTTGGTCACCACTACACGCAGTGGTCACTTGTTGGCCACCACTACACCAGTGGTCACTTGTTGGTCACCACTACGCAGTGGTCACTTGTTGGCCACCACTACACGCAGTGGTCACTTGTTGGCCACCACTACACGCAGTGGTCACTTGTTGGTCACCACTACACGCAGTGGTCACTTGTTGGCCACCACTACACGCAGTGGTCACTTGTTGGCCACCACTACACGCAGTGGTCACTTGTTGGTCACCACTACACGCAGTGGTCATTAAGGATACATGTTGGTCACCATTCAAGAATACTTCAATCCCTGTCATCAGGATGCCACCAGGCCACGGTGCCCCGTAACCTGGTGGCAAAAGCTCTCGCTTCACATGGTGAAGGTCCGGGTTCGATTCCCAGCGATGGGGTGTGTGGAGGAATGTACCCCTACGATAAAGTGTACTGTAAATGTTGCTATACTTAGCTTGTAAATGCATCCACGATTACCCAGCCGTCCTAGTAACCGATGGTTGATGCCGACGTTCACATTCCCCACAGGGCTGTATGGTAAGACAAAATCACACATGAGACTTATATTGCCCCAAAGGAGCGTATGCCATATAATCAGTCATTTGATGGACTGAACGACGGTTTACTCACGGTTTGGGCAGATCGCCCCGAGTCACTGGGTGAATGGTAAATCTGCCTAAAGCAAATTATGCTTTCCTAACTGCGCAGCAGGGCATCTAGTATAAGCAGACTTACCTGGGTATTTGTATCGGACCCTTAATTCACACCCGGATATCGCTGTCTTGTTTGAAGAATGTTAGACGATGCAAACTCATTGTCCCTTTACATTCTTCAATTTCAGTCTTTTGCAATAGTAAAGCTGCGCACACTTCTGAATATACCGCGATTTTATTCACTTAAAGCACTGGAAAAGAGTTCTGATCCGATTTCCCGACATTAGTGGAGATTAAATTAGCTCACTGACGTCCACGACTAATGTCTTTGTTAGGTTAAATCCCCTCACTGCACTATGACCCATTTCTTCGGTGGCAGAGTTCAATCTAACCCCTCGTGCAGCCTCGTGCCTCAGCGGGGCTTGGCATCGCTGACATCAGCACAATTTCAACAATTGCTGCATGCTGCTACAAGTGGCAATTAAAATGCTTGTGTTCTCTAAATACTTTGATCACTGGAACACATGATTGTAAATTCAAGTGTAGAAATGGAAACAGCAGTTTCCTGTAATTTTCCTGTTATGGCAAAGAGTTACAATTATCTCAAATGTCTATTGACTCACATATACTCGTTGCTACTTGGTCAGACAACACGTGACACACTGTGGTCAGTTCATCTGGTATTAGTTAATTTGTTTTCGAAGCCAGACACGCCTCGTCTGGCCCTTTCTAAGGGCGGAAAGGGTAGGGCCCTTAAAAAGGGTAGAAAGGGAGGATACCCCCCTCTTTTGGAGAATTTTATCCACAGGATGGAAACATTGGGCTCTTTACACCGGTTGTCCATGTTCACCCATCAGTAAAATGAGTACCTGGGTGTTAGTCGCCTGGTATGGGTCGCATCCCGGGACAAAACTAATCTAATTTGCCAGAAATTCTCAGCATGACAAGCGGCTTTCTATATAATAGTATGTCATTGATGTCAGCTAGGACTGTATACCTCGTACATGTACTTGTAGTAAATAAAGATATTATTATTATATTATATTAGTATACTATTCCTCATCCATCAGTGACGTCCATTGAAGACACCGCAAGACTCCAAGTGGACATCAACCAAATCTTCAAATGGGCCAATCAAAACAATATGAAGTTCAACGAGGAGAAATTTCAACTACTCAGATATGGAAAACTTGAGGAAATAAAAAATGTATCAAGGTACAGTGGTACCTCGGTTTACGATTTTAATCCGTCAGAGAGGGCATATTTTAAGCCGAAACAATCGTAAAACGAATCAATTTTCCCCATAAGAAATAATGAAATAAATTTAATCCGTCCAAGACTTCCAAAAGTAGTTAAATAAAATATTTTTAGAACTTTTGGACATTAAATAATACACAATTTAATAAAGAATACATAAATAAACATGCAAATATTATACAATAACATGTCACTTACATTTATTGAAGAGTTGTTGATGTGTGGAGGATGGGAGGAGGGAGAAGGTGGAGTAGTATGCTAGTGTTTGGAAGGGAATCCCTTCCATTAACACTCAGGTGGTAAGTTCTTTTCTGGGGTTACTTCCTTTTTCTTTGAATGCCACTAGGACCAGCTTGAGAGTCACTAGACCTCTTTCTAACAACAAATTTGTCCAGGGAGATCTGTGTCTGGCGATTCTTTAACACATCCCTGAAATGACACACCACTGTGTCATTGTACAGGTTGCCAGCACGGCCTGCAACAGCATGGTTAGGGTGATATTCATCCATAAATGCTTGCACCTTGCTCCACATTCCACAAATGTCCTTAATCCTTGAAGAAGGCACATTCTTCCTTTTTTGTTCCACCTCCTCCACCTCCTCTGAACCATTGTCCTGACCTCTGCTCTCTTGTTCCAGTTGCTGTTGAAGCTCTTGCAGATCTTCAGTGGTTAGCTCTTCCTTGTGCTCCTCCACCAACTGTTCCACATCCTCACCACTCACCTCTAACCCCAAAGACTTGCCCAATTCCACAATTTCTTCCACAACAGGCTCAGGCTCAGGCTCAGGCTCAGGGTTCTGAGGCTCAGCCCCAAAACCTTCAAAATCCCTCCCTAGGACACAGTCTGGCCACAATTTTCTCCAGGCAGAGTTCAAAGTCCTGGTAGTCACTCCCTCCCAAGCCTTACCTATAAGGTGTACACAATGCAGCATATGGAAATGGTTTTCCAAAATTCTCTTAGGGTTATGTTCATGTCTGTGGTCACATCAAAGCACTTTTGAAACATTGCTTTGGTATAGAGTTTTTAAAGTTGGAAATGACCTGCTGGTCCATGGGCTGGAGGAGAGGAGTGGTATTAGGGGGCAAGAACTTCACTTTGATGAATTTAAACTCCTCCACAATTTTCTCTACCAAGTTTGGAGGATGACAAGGAGCATTGTCCATTATCAGGAGGCACTTAAGTGGCAAATTATTGTCCAATAGATATTTCTTCACACTGGGGCCAAACACTTCATTGAACCAATCTAAGAAAATGTCCTTTGTGACCCAAGCCTTTTGTTAGACTTCCACATCACACACAAGTTAGACTTGCTGACACCGCATCTGCCAAACACTCGGGATTTTCAAAAGATACACTAGTAAAGGCTTCACTTTGCAATCACCACTTGCATTGGCACAAAGCATCAACGTTAGCCTGTCTTTCATGAGGCTTATGTCCTGGCTGTGCCTTTTCCTCCTGAGTAATGTAGGTCCTGTTGGGCATTTTCTTCCAAAACAGGCCTGTTTCATCACAATTAAACACTTGTTGGGGAGGAATTGTTCAGCCTCTAGGTACTCCTGGAATTCAGGAACATATTTTTCAGCCGCACTTTTGTCAGAACTGGCTCCCTCACCATGCCTCACAACACTATGTATGCCAGTACGCTTCTTAAATTTTTGAAACCAGCCTCTGCTGGCTTTAATTCGCTCACTTCACTCGTTGCAGGCATTTTCTTAAGGAGATCATCATGCAACTGCCTTGCTTTTTCACATATTATTCCCTCCGAAACAGTATCTCCTGCTAACTGTTTCTCGTTGATCCACACCAACAACAACCTTTCCACATTTTCCACCACTTGTGGTCTCTGTTTTGTGATCACAGATGCACCTTTTGCAACAACAGCTTCCTTGATTTTACTTAAATATTTCTTATCCACAATGGTAGCGATGGTAGAATAGGGTTTACCATACAGCCTGGCCAGCTCACTGATACGCACTCCACTTTCAGATTTTCTATTATCTCCTTCTTCACTTCTATCGTACATATATTTCTGTTCCTCTTTGCCACAGGCTTAGCACTAGGATCTTTCCTTGGACCCATGGTAGCTTATTTAGCAGTTGCAAGCACTAAAAACAGTGGAATAATGACAATATACTGGTATGAATGCGTGGGTGTGGGTGGGTGGTCGCTCTCGCTTGTAAACAATAGCACTGACGCTCCCTGGAGTGCGCGCTCAGCTGGGCGCCAAGCGGACAGGTCCGGTACGAATGTCGGTAACCGGAGCAAACATCGTAAACCACAAACAAATTTCTTACGTTATAAATATCGGTTACCGAAAATAACGTAAGGTGATAACATCGTAAACCGAGGTTCCACTGTATATGACAAATTCTAACCATACAATAGAGCGAAAAAGAAATGTGAAGGACCTGGGAGTGATAATGTCAGAGGATCTTGCCTTAAAAGACCACAAGAATGTATCTACCACATCTGCTAGGAAAATGAAAGGATGAATAATGAGAACCTTCAAAACTAGGGACGCCAATCCCATGATGATTCTCTTCAAATTGCTTCTCTCTAGGATGGAATACTGCTGTACACTAACGACCCCCTTCAAGGCTGGCGATACTGGTGACCTGGAGAGTGTACAAAGAACTTACACTGCACACATAAGTACTATAAAGCACCTAAATTACTGGGAACGGTTGAAGGTCCTTGATCTGTATTCCCTGGAACGCAGGCGAGAAAGATACATGATACTATACTCTTGGAAAATCCTAGAGGGATTAGTACCGAACTTGCACACGAAAGCAAAAGACTCGGCAGGAGATGCAACATTCCCTCGATGAAAAGCAGGGGCGCCACGAGTACACTGAGACACAACACAATAAGTGTCCGGGGCCCAAAACTGTTCAATTGCCTCCCATCATACATAATGGGGATTACCAATAGACCCCTGCTGTCTTCAAGAAGGCACTGGACAGGCATCTAAAGTCAGTACCTGACCAACCAGGCTGTGGTTCGTACATCAGTTTGCGTGTGGACAGCAGTAACAGCCTGGTTGATCTGACCCTGACCCACCATGAGGCCCTGGTCACAGACCGGATCCTCGCGGCCCGGTCTGTGACCAGGACTATTCCATACGATACATCAACCACTGAAGATTGATGACCTAAGATTACCTGGAGTTTACCTGGAGAGGTTTCGGAGTCAACGCCCCGCGGCCCGGTCTGAGACCAGGCTCATGGTGGATCATACATCATCATTAATATTCTGACGCCGATCAGAAAAACCATTCATTAGGTACTGAATGTATATGAATATTATTATCTATTCAATTAAATTGACATGTTGGGGTTTGTCTTGGCCAGTAATCTGCAAATACCTTTGTAACTTGTCATGATTGTGACCATCTGAGTTCATTACCTTTGTAACTTGCTCAGCTATCAAACTTTGAGGTCCAGTCCCTGGACCCATTATGTACCTCTGTAATCTTTTGACTACCGCCCACAGGATGGGTATGGGGTGCATAATAAAGATATTAAACTAAAAAAACTCTTGGCCAGTAACACTGGGACTTACACTCGGTAAACTACACTAGTGGTGAAAATTTGAAGCCGATCCGTCGAATGTGACCTTGTCGAGTTATGAGTCAAAGATAAACTGTAGGCTGGAGGAATAATAAAATAAAGAGAAAAATCAGGCAGCGTCTTCAGCCCGTAGCTCGATTGCTAGCATACTCAGCTCACACACAGGTCTGGGGTTCGAATCTCCTCAAGTAAGGCTGGAAAAACATTAGGGACGTGTTTTCATAAGACACCTGGTGTCCCTGTCCATATTCACCCATCAGTAAAATGGGTACCTGGGTGTTAGTGGACTGGTGTGGGTCGCATCCTGGGACAAAACTGACCTAATTTGCGGGAAATGTTCAGCATAACAAGGGGCTTTCTATATAGTAGTATGTTATTGATGTCAGCTAGGCCTGTATACCTTGTACATGTACTTGTAGTAAATAAAGATATATAATATAATTTGAACAAATTGTGAAAAAAAATTATCTTATAAATTTTCAGATTTTTCTGTTTATTATAAAACATACATACAAATATTTTCACTTAAGTTGTACTGAGTAATATGTTGTAACTATGGTTTAGTTTGTCTTAACACGGTGATTAGTGAAGCTCAATGTGGCCTACACTCTGAGCAGCCACATACAATATTACACTCGTAGTGAAACTGATTTAAAATACACTTCCATTTCTTTTTTTTTATTTATTAATTAGTTATCTTACATCGTCACACTAAAAGTCAAAGATGACTTTATTCTGGTGCCGTCTACACTATTTTGTTTCTTGTGCCATTGTAGACCGTTGATACGATGTTGCTGAAACAGCCAGTGTTAGTATAGAGTATGGGAGGATGGTAGGGAGGATGGTAGGATGGTAGGATGGTAGGATGGTAGGATGGTAAGATGGGAGGATGGTAGGGAGGATGGTAGAAAGGATGGGAGGATAGGAGGATGGTAGGGAGGATGGTAGGATGGGAGGATGGTAGGGAGGATGGTAGGGAGGATGGGAGGATGGTAGGATGGGAGGATGGTAGGATGGGATATTGGGAGGATGGTAGGATGGTAGGAAGGTAGGATGGTAGGATGGTAGGATGGTAGGATGGTAGGATGGTAGGATGGTAGGATGGTAGGATGGTAGGATGGTAGGAAGGTAGGATGGTAGGATGGTAGGATGGTAGGATGGTAGGATGGTAGGATGGAGGATGGGGAAAGGTGGGGATGTAGGATGGGAGGATGGAGGAGGGGAAGGTGGGGGGATGGTGGGGGGTGGGAGGGAAAGGGGGGAAGGATGGGGGGGATGGAAGGTGGTGGGGGGATGGGAAAAGGAAGGAAAATGGAGGATGGGGGGATGGGGGAATGGAGGAGGGGAGGAGGGGGGAGGGGGGTAGGATAGTAGGAGGGAGGAGGGGGGGAGGGGAGGGGGGGGATGGTAGGATGGGGGGATGGTAGAAGGGATAAGAGGCGGGGGGAGGGGGGATGGAGGATGGTAATGGGGAGGGAGGTGGGGATGGGGAGGGGAGGATGGTAGGATGGGAGGATGGTAGGTGGGGGATTTAGGATGGTAGGGGGGAGGTGGGGGGATGGGGATGGAAGAATGGAGGATGGTAGATGGTAGGGGGGAGGAGGGGAGGATGGTAGGAGGGGAAGGAAAAAGATGGGGATTTAGGTGGGGGATGGTAGGATGGTAGGATGGGGGATGGGGGAATGGGAGGATGGTAGGATGGGGGGAGGATGGGAGGATGGTAGGATGGAGATGGAGGATGGTAGGAGGGGAGGATGGAGGATGGAGGATGGGAGGATGGTAGGATGGAAAGATGGGAGGATGGTAGGATGGGAGGGGGGGAGGATGGTAGGATGGGAGGATGGAAGGAGGGGGAATGGAAGGATGGTAGGATGGGAGGAGGAGGATAGAGGATGGAGGATGGAGATGGTAGGATGGGAGGATGGGAGGATGGTGGATAGGGAAATGGTAGGATGGGAGGATGGGAGGATGGTAGGATGGTAGGATGGGAGGATGGTATGATGGTAGGATAAGAGGCTGGGAGGATGGGAGGATGGTAGGATGGTAGGATGGGAGGATGGGAGGATGGTAGGATGGGAGGATGGTAGGATGGTAGGATGGGAGGATGGTAGGATGGGAGGATGGTAGGATGGTAGGATGGGAGGATGGGAGGATGGGAGGATGGTAGGATGGAGGATGGGAGGATGGAGGATGTAGGATAAAAATGGGAGGATGGGAGGATGTAGGATGGGGGAGGGGAGGATGGGAGGATGGTAGGATGGGAGGATGGTAGGATGGTAGGATGGGAGGATGGGAGGATGGTAGGATGGAGGATGAGGATGGGGGATGGTAGGATGGTAGGATGGAGGAGGGTGGGATGGAGATAGAGTAGGATGGGAGGATGGTAGATGGAATGGAGGATGGGAGATGGAGGATGGAGGGATAGGAGGATAGGATGGGGATGGAGGATTAGGATGGGGAAAGGGTTGAGAGGAGGTGGAAATGAGGATGGGACGATGGTAGGTTTGGAGGATGGGAGGATGGTAGGATTAGGTGGAGATGAGGATAGAGGGGAAAAGATGGTAGGATGGAGGATGAAAGTGGATGGTAGGATGAGAGGATGGGAGGATGGTAGGATGGGAGGATGGTAGGATGGGAGGATGGGAGGATGGTAGGATGGGAGGATGGCAGGATGGTAGGATGGGAGGATGGTAGGATGGTAAGATGAGAGGATGGTAGGATAGTAGGATAGGAGGATGGTAGGATGGGAGGATGGGAGGATAGTAGGATGGGAGGATGGGAGGATGAAAGGATGGTAGGATGGGAGGATGGTAGGATGGTAGGATGGGAGGATGGGAGGATGGTAGGATGGGAGGATGGGAGGATGGGAGGATGGGAGGATGGTAGGATGGGAGGATGGCAGGATGGTAGGATGGGAGGATGGTAGGATGGTAGGATGGGAGGATGGTGGGAGGATGGTAGGATGGAGGATGGAGATGGTGGATGGAGTGGTAGGATGGTAGGATGGGAGGATGGTAGGATGGTAGGATGGGAGGATGGTAGGATGGTAGGATGGGAGGATGGAGGATGTAGGATGGGAGGATGGTAGGATGGTAGGATGGGAGGATGGTAGGATGGTAGGATGGGAGGATGGGAGGATGGTAGGATGGGAGGATGGGAGGATGGTAGGATGGAAGGATGGGAGGATGGTAGGATGGTAGGATAGAGGAGGATGGTAGGATGGAGGATAGGGGGATTGGGAGGATGGAGGATGGAGATGGAGGATGGGAGGATGGTAGGATGGTAGGATGGAGGATGGAGAGATGGTAGGATGGAGGATGGGAGGATGGAAAGTAGGATGGGAGGATGGTAGGATGGGAGGATGGAGGATGGTAGGATGGATGGGAGGATGGTAGGATGGTAGGATGGGAGGATGGTAGGATGGGAGGATGGGAGGATGGTAGGATGGGAGGATGGGAGGATGGGAGGATGGAAGGATGTGAGGATGGAAGGATGGGAGGATGGTAGGATGGAGGATGGAGGATGGAAGGATGGGAGGATGGTAGGATGGGAGGATGGGAGGATGGAGGATGGGAGGATGGTAGGATGGGAGGATGGTAGGATGGGAGGATGGGAGGATGGTAGGATGGTAGGATGGGAGGATGGGAGGATGGTAGGATGGTAGGATGGGAGGATGGTATGATGGTAGGATAAGAGGATGGGAGGATGGGAGGATGGTACGATGGTACGATGGTAGGATGGGAGGATGGTAGGATTTGAGGATGGTAGGATGGGAGGATGGTAGGATGGGAGGATGGTAGGATGGGAGGATGGGAGGATGGTAGGATGGGAGGATGGTAGGATGGAGGATGGGAGGATGGTAGGATGGTAGGATGGGAGGATGGTAGGATAGGAGGATGGGAAGATGGTAGGATGGTAGGATGGGAGGATGGTAGGATGGTAGGATGAGAGGATGGGAGGATGGTAGGATGGAGGATGGTAGGATGGGAGGATGGGAGGATGGGAGGATGGTAGGATGGGGAGGAGGGGGATATAGGATGGTAGGATGAGTAGGATGGAGGATGGTAGGATGGAGGATAAAGGGATGGAGGATGGGAGGGATAGTAGGATGGAAGGATGGGAGGAGGGAAAGGATGAGAGGATGGGAGGAGGGGAGGATGGGAGGATGGGAGGAGGGGAGGATGGAGGAGGGGAGGATGGGAGGATAGGAGGAGGGAAAGGATGGAGGATGGGAGGATGAGAGGAGGGGAGGATGGAGGATGAGATGGTAGGAGGGGAGGATGGAAGGATGGAGGATGGAGGATGGGAGATGGAAGGGATGGAAGGATGGGAGGGGGATGGAGGATGGTAGGATGGGAGGATGGTAGGATGAGGATGGGAGGATGGTAGGATGGGAGGAGGGGAAAGGATGGAGGATGGTATGGTAGGATGGGAGGATGGAGGAGGGGAGGATGGTAGGATGGGAGGATGGTAGGATGGGAGGATGAGGAGGGGAGGATGGAGGATGGTAGGATGGGAAAGGATGGAGGATGGGGGAATGGAGGATGGAGATGGTAGGATGGGAGGATGGGGGATGGAGGATGAGGATGGTAGGATGGAGGATGGGAGGATGGAGGATGGGAGGAGGGAGGATGAAGGATGGTAGGATGGGAGGAGGGGAGGATGGTAGGATGGAAGGTTTGGGAGGATGGAGGATGGAAAGGATGGAGGATGGGAAGGAGGGGAGGATGGTAGGATGGGAGGAGGGGAGGATGGAAGGAGGGGAAGGATGGGAGGATGGTAGGATGGGAGGATGGGAAGGATGGAAGGATGGGAGGGGGGGAATGGTAGGATGGGAGGATGGGAGGTTTGGTAGGATGGGAGGATGGAAGGATGGGAGGAGGGAAGGATGGTATGGAGGATGGAAGGATGGGGATGGTAGGATGGGAGGAATGGAGGATGGTAGATGGGAGGATGGGAGGATGGTAGGATGGGAAGATGGAAGGATGGCAGGATAGTGGTAGGATGGAGGTTGGAAGGAGGAAGGATGGGAGGATGGTAGGATGGGAGGATGGGAGGATGAGATGAGAGGGAAGGATGGAAGGATGGGAGGATGGGAGGATGAGAGGATGGTAGGATGAGAGGATGGAAGGATGGTAGGATGGGAGGATGGGAAGATGGGAGGATGGTAGGATGGAGGATGGGAGGATGGTAGGATGGGAGGATGGGAGGATGGGAGGATGGAAGATGGAAGGATGGGAGGATGGGAGGATGAGAGGATGGTAGGATGGTAGGATGAGAGGATGGTAGGATGGTAGGATGGGAGGATGGAAGGATGGGAGGATGGGAGGATGGTAAGATGGAAGGATGGGAGGATGAGAGGAGGAGGATGAGAGGATGGTAGGATGGGAGGATGGGAGGATGGTAGGATGGGAGGATGGGAGGATGGTAGGATGGGAGGATGGGAGGATGAGGATGGTAGGATGGGAGGATGGTAGGATGGGAGGATGGTAGGATGGGAGGATGAGAGGATGGTAGGATGGGAGGATGGTAGGATGGGAGGATAAGAGGATGGTAGGATGGGAGGATGAGAGGATGGTAGGATGGGAGGATGGGAGGATGGGAGGATGGTAGTATGGGAGGATGGGAGGATGGTAGGATGGTAGGATGGGAGGATGGGAGGATGGTAGGATGGGAGGATGAGAGGATGGTAGGATGGGATGATGGGAGGATGGTAGGATTGGAGGATGGGAGGAACAGCGCTGGAGAAAAGTGTCCTTAGTCGTAGAAATAGAACCAGGGCTTAACCCTGCAGCTGAGCGATGGTGGGATACAGCTGCAGAAATCAAGACATGGCTGGTGATGTGGAAGACACAAGTAGCAAGGTGTGGAGGCTGCATATTTGTGGTGGTGTCTAGGTCTGGTCGGTGATTGGTTGCTGGAGATCGCGGAGGCGGGTGGAGGAGTCATGCTTTATATGATTGGTCGTTAGATGTAGAGAAGAGGCAGGTTCGTCGTTGAATGATGGATAAAAACTCTTCATATCTGTGTTCTTGTTAGTTTTCGTTCATGTCATAGAGCCATTTTGAAGTCTTTAAAAACAGGTTTGACATTATGGTAAGTTTGATCAGGCTTTGGAGTCTTTTTCTAAGTCTGCAATAGGCGGTTTCTGTGGTGATCGCAACCAAGAGCGACAAGTATTTGACACTACCATAGTCATGGCATAGACGACTTGAGGTGCATGTAACGACAGGGTGTGAGGCTTATGTGAGAAAGTGATGGGTTCAGTTGGTCTAAATATTGTTTCCTCTTCCATTTCATCGGGTATTGGAGTATCTTGAGGTGGATATACAGGAGGGAGTGACTTGGCTTTTGGTGGTTAAGTTGTAGATGAAGCAACTGGTTCATTAGTGGTAGCGAGGGAGGTGGAAGTCTCAGGTGGGTCAAGTGCGGTCGCTGATTGGTCCACTGCGGTGGTGATGTTGGAAGTCTCAGGTGGGTCAAGTGCGGTCGCTGATTGGTCCACTGCGATGTTGGAAGTCTCAGATAAAATATGTGAGGTCGCTGATTGGTTGTTTCCTGGAGATGGAATTACAGGTGTTGTGACATTGACTAAATCTTTGGTAAGCTTGATGATGTCGGCAGATGGTGGAGAGTCTGGGCAGATGGTGGAGAGTCTGGGAAAGTGAAATTACGCATGTTGTTCTTTCTGAAGAGCTCGTTAATAAGTGTTGAAAGAGCCTGGTATCGCCATATTATGCATGTGTGCATACAGTAATGAAGTTCTGTTGGTTCTCAAGCTGGTGGAGTGGTGGTGGTGGTGGTGGTGGTGGTGGTGGTGGTGGAGGCGGCGGCGGTGGTGGTGGTGATGGTGGTGGTGGTGGTGGTGGTGGTGGAGTGGTGGTGGTGGTGGTGGTGGTGGTGGGGTGGTGGTGGTGGTGGTGGTGGTGGTGGTGGTGGAGTGGTGGTGGTGGGGTGGTGGTGGTGGTGGTGGAGTGGTGGTGGTGGTGGTGGTGGTGGTGGGGTGGTGGTGGTGGTGGTGGTGGTGGTGGTGGTGGTGGTGGTGGTGGTGGAGTGGTGGTGGTGGTGGTGGTGGTGGTGGGGGTGGTGGTGGTGGTGGTGGTGGTGGAGTGGTGGTGGTGGGGTGGTGGTGGTGGTGGTGGAGTGGTGGTGGTGGTGGTGGTGGTGGTGGGGTGGTGGTGGTGGTGGTGGTGGTGGTGGTGGTGGAGTGGTGGTGGTGGTGGTGGTGGGGATGATGGTGGTGGTGGTGGTGTAGATGATGGTTGAGGTGGTGGTGGAGTGGTGGTAGTGGAGATGATGGTGGTGGTGGTGGTGGAGTGGTGGTGGAGTTGTGGTGGAGTGGTGGTGGTGGTGGTGGAGTGGTGGTGGTGGTGGAGTGGTGGTGGTGGAGTGGTGGTGGTGGTGGAGTGGTGGTGGTGGTGGTGGTGGTGGTGGTGGAGGTGGAGGGTGTGGTGGTGGATGATGGTGATGGTGGTGGTGGAGTGGTGGTGGTGGTGGGGTGGTGGTGATGGTGGAGTGGTGCTGGTGGTGGAGTGGTGGTGGTGGAGTGGTGGTGGAGTGGTGGTGGAGTGGTGGTGGAGTGGTGGTGGTGGTGGAGTGGTGGTGGAGTGGTGGTGGAGTGGTGGTGGAGTGGTGGTGGAGTGGTGGTGGAGTGGTGGTGGAGTGGTGGTGGTGGAGTGGTGGTGGTGGAGTGGTGGTGGTGGAGGGGGGTGGTGGAGTGGTGGTGGAGTGGTGGTGGTGGAGTGGTGGTGGTGGTGGAGTGGTGGTGGAGTGGTGGTGGAGTGGTGGTGGTGGAGTGGTGGTGGTGGAGTGGTGGTGGAGTGGTGGTGGTGGAGTGGTGGTGGAGTGGTGGTGGTGGAGTGGTGGTGGTGGAGTGGTGGTGGTGGAGTGGTGGTGGAGTGGTGGTGGTGGAGTGGTAGTGGTGGAGTGGTGGTGGAGTGGTGGTGGTGGAGTGGTGGTGGTGGAGTGGTGGTGGTGGAGTGGTGGTGGTGGAGTGGTGGAGGGTTGGGTAGCTTTAACCCTTTACCAGGCCAGGTGTGCCTCATATTTGATTCTGCCATAGAGGGTATTTTAGAGGCGCCTAAAATAAATAAACTTGACAAATGAACACAAATAAATATGTCTTAGAATTGCTTATATTATCAGAATATAGGTTGCAAATGTTGCAGTGTCTCAAATTTGATGCGTGGCCTGGTAAAGGGTTAAGAAGTTTAGTAGTGTCTGCCTGGAGTTTGGTGATGGCAGCTTAAGTAGGCGACTTGGAAGGTGACCTCTTCTGTTCTGCTTCCTTTTTTTTTTCAGAATTTTGAGTCGAGTGGGGCATTTTGCAGCGAGAGTATGGTGGTTACTTATGCAGTTTAGACACTTAGGTGGAGCAGTATAAATGCATGACTTGGAGTCGTGGCCCTCACACCCACAGGCAGTGCAGAACTTTTCGTATTTTGTGGGGCAGTGTTTAGTGGAGTGTGGGTAAGAGAAGTAACTCCAGCATTGAGTGATATGGTGATATCGTCCAGCATCAATGTGATTAGAGTTGATAAGGTAATAGTAGATGGCCAGACCTTCAGCCATAGCTTGACAGCCATTGTCACATCCGTAAAAGTTATTTTATCCTGAATGAGGCAGTAGGAATCTTGGTTATGCTCTCGACTGTAGCCAAGGGATTTTGTTCTTCAATGGAGGTCTTTAGGCCATCAACAGGTTGCGAGGTAATCAGTTTGTGGAGCCTCTTCAGAAAGACAGTCCTCTTGGCCCGTAAGGCTGGAGAGGACAGATAAGATACGATTTCGTTCGAATTTTAACCCCGGAGGGTTAGCCACCCAGATAACCCAAGAAAGTCAGTGCGTCATCGAGGACTGTCTGTCTTATTTCCATTGTGGTCCTCAATCTTGTCCCCCAGGATGCAGCCCTGTTACAAAATGACACGATATTAATAATAGACATCTCCAGTGAACACTAGAAAGGATATCCCTTCTAGCATCCAGCCTGTTACTGGGCTTTTGAAACAAAGTCAGTATCCTGGTTCAGTTATCCGACATATTATATAGCTCAAGAGGATTGCAACTGATAGGGTACTAACCAAACAGACATTTAAAAGGTTTATTAACAAAGTGAGAAAATCTAGGGTAGCCAAGTAAATCAAATATAAAGATATTAAGATATCAATTAGAGGTTAATTATTAAAGTGGAGGGTAGCCCTACACTGCTCTCATATACAATAAGTCTGTGCTGAGGGCACATATATATAAACGACTCAAGTACCATCAGGTACAAAGTCAGTAATTACAATAATATATACAAATAAGAATAAATGTGTGTATGAGTGTGCTCCCGGTAACTCTAAGACTCGACTCAATCAGTACGACTGAACTCTCTTAAGCTAGCTGGTCTAACAAACAGACAACCAGAAGAAGCTTGATTGTCCAGTAAAATGACCAATTCGCAGAACAGCACTATAACAGGCAACAGCAACACAGCGTCAGGAACAAGGAGATAGAAAATCGACCCTAACTGGGGACCATCAGTAGATCCTCCAAAACAGTCACAAAACTCCTTCTACTGAAGCTAGGTTCAGCATAAACAATCCCAAACTGTGGCGGTGCACAGATGCCTTATCGAATTAGGTCCAGAGCTATAGCTTGAGACCTGAGTTGTATCAGAGTGTCAATGTGACACAACCCAGAACAACGTCGAAAATCACTGTCTAGTCTATTCTCTGTGAACAGAGTTAAAAGAGTTCTGAGAAGTATGATTCGTCTCACCATCGAATGCATACTCTACCCAACAGAGTCTATTGTCGAGAAAACAAGTAGAAATAAGAGTGAGGTGTTGACTGACGAGGTCAGCAGGCCAGAGAAAGAGAGGGAAGAGGAACAACCACCCAGCTCAGGTGTGTTCAGCGACTGACTCCTCCCAGCAACTAGACGCCGGCAGCATAACAGTAGTTTGCCAACTCCAAGGCAGTTACGACACACTCGAGCACAACATAAAATATTACATCCTACCTAATAAATATAGCTAAGTCAAATCGGTCAAATAATAGTCTAATAATAGTATAAAGCACGATATTAACGATTTAGCTATTATCGAGAATATCAGCAATATAAAATTATAGAAAATGGAAAATATACATTATATACATTGAGGCCCAATTCTGGGGGCTAATAAGCCCACACCAGCTCGACTAACACCCAGGTACCTATTTGCTGCTAGGTGAACAGGACAACAGGTATGGAAACGCGTCAAAATGTTTCCACCCTGCCTGGAATCGAACCCGGGTCCTCCGTGTGTGAAGCGAGAGCTTTAGCCACAAGGCCACCAGGGCATTCCTAAGAACGTGACTTTGAAGTCACGGTCTGAGAGTGGACATGGCAGAAGAGGAGAGTAGCTTCTCGCCTCGACATCGTCCTCACACACCACAACGAAGGAGTGTCAGGATGGTGTTGATCTTGACATGAAGGCCGCCTAACGGCCACTGCAAGAGCAAGCTTGGAGGAGTCATTAACCATCCCACTGGATGGTTTAATCTTGATCCTGTTAGAGTAACTCATCTTCGTACGGGATCGAAGGGAGACTGAGAGAATAGGAGCTGCTGTGACTGCACACGGCAAGATTAACAGAGCGAGTGGGTAATAGCCCTATTACAGATGTAGTAGAGGAGGAGTCCACTTCGGGAAAATGTTGGCCTTCTGAAAACAGATGGTGGTGTCTCTGGCTTGGCTATCGAAGACTATAGTGCAGTTCTAGGATCTGCACAAATTGGGAATACATCCAGGACGAATTGTATCCAACCAAAAGCAAAATGGTGCAAATGCTATGATTGAGGCATCCCAAAACATTCCGCGACCTCCTGTCCAAAGGAGTGTGCCGTTCTACCTCTTGCAAATTCTTCCACTCTGAAATGTGCCACTATACAGTCCTTAAAAACAATGTTACAACACCAACTGCCTTACATACCACTTAAAAGGGACCAGGAGGTACACACCCCGTAAAACAAATCATAGTAGTTACAGTATTTATGAAAACACTGTCCTAAGTGATTTTTTAGTGGCAAAAACAAAGAAAGAAAATGGAAAGAAATAACCAAAATAGTTCACCACCTTGAAGCCTTGTTGGCCTGGAGGCACAGCCAGTGGCCCTCCGGACTCACAACTACTGATACCAATAACAAAATCCCCAACAAACATGCAACATGACCTCATTTATATTTGCTAATATACAGGGCCTTAAGAAATCCACCAACAACAAAATAACTTTCTTCAGTGGACTTCTAGGGGAGTCAAATGCTATGTTTGCAGCGTTCACAGAGACCCACACAAAGATTACTTTGACAATGAAATGGATAATTGGTACAACCTTTTCAGATGCGACAGAAAGAACAGGAAACAAGGGAGGTTTGGCTCATTTGTAATGGAGATACTGAACATCACAAATGATGTAGTTGAAGTTCTAACAGTAAAAATCGAGAACCAAAACTTAGACATTGTGCTTGTATATCAGCCACCAGATGCAGCCTCCCAGCAGTTCAAGGAACAGCTATTGAAAACTGACTACTGTCTGGAAAACCTTCAGTCCCATCCCCAAACATCTTGCTGCTTGGTGATTTCAATGTAAGACATACAAAATGGAAGAATGTAGCGAATAATGTTGTAGCAGAAATAATCCATTGAGGCAGCTCAGATGAAAAGTCACACACACTGAACTGCTGAATTTCTGCAATAAACACACCCTAAGATAGCAAATAGTGGAGCCAACAAGACTGGAGAACAAACTTGACCTTATTTTCACAAATAATGATGACCTGGCAAGAAACATAATATAAAAAACAACTAATTCTGATCACAATCTAATCGAAGTCCAGACTTACATACACAGGAGTCCTGATCAGCAAAATGCATACAGCTACTAGGGTACTTTACCAAATTCAACTTCAACAACAAGAACATCAACTGGGACCAGGTAAACCATGTCCTAAATGAAACATGTTGGGAAGATATCTTAAATAACATAGACCCTAACCAGTGCCTTGAAAATATCAACTTCCTGGGAGCTGAAGTATGTTCAAGGAACATTCCCTATGAAAAAGAAAAGAAAAGTAAACTGAGAGAAAGACGCTCTCTCTATAGGAGGCGAAAATCACTGAGCTCCTCAAGAATGTTTGAGTATCTGAAACACGGAAAATATTGAGCTTAAGTTAAAGGACTCGTACAGGATCCAGGAGGAAAAGAGGAGCTAAAAGCTATTAGTGTAATTGAAAGATATTTGAAATGTTTCTTTTCATATGCCAAAACCCTTGCTTAGACAAGACGGATCTTACACAGATGACAACAAAGAAATGAGTGAGATACTGAAATCTCAATATGACTCTGTGTTTAAGAAACCAGTAATCAGTCTGAAGATAGACAATCCAAATAATGTTTTCATGAATAAGCCTCAAAACCCTGTCAATGTATGGCAAATTTCTAACATAACCTTAACTCTACTAGACTTAGAGAAAAACATCGACGACATGCCCATGCACTCAGCCCCAGGCCCAGACTCGTGGAACTCTGTCTTCATTAAGAACTTCAAGAAACCTCTCGAGGGCTCTAAGTATGCTATGGAGAAGGAGCATAGACACAGGTAGATTCCGCAGTCACTAAAAATAACGCATATAGCCGCCCTTCATAAAGGTGGAAGCAGAGCAATAGCTAAGAACTATAGACCAATAGCTCTAACATCCCACATCATAAAAATCTTTGAAAGAGTTCTAAGAAGCAGGATTGCAACCACTTGACTCCCAACAATTGCACAATCCAGGGCAACATGGGTTCAGAACAGGTCGCTCCTGCCTCTCGCAACTACTGGATCACTATGATATGGTCATGGAAGTACTGAAAACCAACAGAATGCAGATGTAGTATACACAGATTTTGCAAAAGCCTTTGACAAGTGCGATCATGGTGTAATAGAAAACAAAAATGCGTGCTAAAGGGATAACTGGCAGAGTAGCCAGATGGATAATCAACTTTCTAACCAATAGAACACAAAGAGTAGTGGTAAACAGAATTAAGTCGGAAGCTGCCATAGTGAAGAGCTAAGTTCCACAGAGCACAGTACTCGCCCCTGAAGAAGCCACTGGCCGTCGACACTGAAGAAACCACTGGCCGGCGAGACTGAAGAAACCACTGGCTGGCGAGACTAAAGAAACCACTGGCCGGCGACACTGAAGAAGCCACTGGCCGGCGAGACTGAAGAAGCCACTGGCCGGCGAGACTGAAAAAGCCACTGGCCGGCGAGACTGAAGAAGCCACTGGCCGGCGAGACTGAAGAAGCCACTGGCCGGCGAGACTGAAGAAACCACTGGCCGGCGAGACTGAAGAAGCCACTGGCCGGCGAGACTGAAGAAGTCACTGGCTGGCGAGACTGAAGAAGCCACTGGCCGGCGAGACTGAAGAAGTCACTAGCTGGCGAGACTGAAGAAGCCACTGGCTAACGAGACTGAAGAAGCCACTGTCCGGCGAGACTGAAGAAGCCACTGGCTGGCGAGACTGAAGAAGCCACTGGTTGGCGAGACTGAAAAAGCCACTGGCCGGCGAGACTGAAAAAGCCACTGGTTGGCGAGACTGAAAAAGCCTCTGGCTGGTGAGACGGTAGAAGTCACTGGCCGGCGAGACTGAAAAAGCCACTGGCTGGCGAGACTGAAGAAGCCTCTGGCTGGCGAGATTGTAGAAGTCACTGGCTGGCGAGACTGAAGAAGCCACTGGTTGGCGAGACTGGAAGCCACTGGCTGGCTAGACTGAAAAAGCCTCTGGCTGGCGAGACTGAAGAAGTCACTTGCTGGCGAGACTGAAGAAGCCACTGGCTGGCGAGACTGAAGAAGTCACTGGCCGGGGAGACTGCAGATGTCACTGGCTGGCGAGACTGAAGAAGCCACTGGCTTGCGAGACTGAAGAAGCCTCTGGCTGGCGAGACTGAAGAAGCCTCTGGCTGGCGAGACTGAAGAAGCCTCTGGCTGGCGAGACTGAAGAAGCCTCTGGCTGGCGAGACTCAAGAAGTCACTGGCTGGCGAGACTGAAGAAGCCACTGGTTGGCGAGACTGAAGAAGCCACTGGCTGGCGAGACTGAAGAAGCCTCTGGCTGGCGAGACTGAAGAAGCCTCTGGCTGGCGAGACTGAAGAAGCCTCTGGCTGGCGAGACTGAAGAAGCCTCTGTCTGGCGAGACTCAAGAAGTCACTGGCTGGCGAGACTGAAGAAGCCACTGGTTGGCGAGACTGAAGAAGCCACTGGCTGGTGAGACTGAAGAAGCCTCTGGCTGGCGAGACTGAAGAAGCCTCTGGCTGGCGAGACTGAAGAAGCCTCTGGCTAGCGAGACTGAAGAAACCACTGGCCGGGGATACTGTAGAAGTCACTGGCTGGCGAGACTGAAGAAGCCTCTGGCTGGCGAGACTGAAGAAACCACTGGCCGGGGATACTGTATAAGTCACTGGCTGGCGAGACTGAAGAAGTCACTGGCCGGCGAGACTGAAGAAGTCACTGGCTGGCGAGTCTGAAGAAGCCTCTGGCTGGCGAGACTGAAGAAGTCACTGGCTGGCGAGACTGAAGAAGCCACTGGTTGGCGAGACTGAAGAAGTCACTGGCTGGCGAGTCTGAAGAAGCCTCTGGCTGGCGAGACTGAAGAAGTCACTGGCTGGCGAGACTGAAGAAGCCTCTGGCTGGCGAGACTGAAGAAGCCTCTGGCTGGCGAGACTGAAGAAGCCTCTGGCTGGCGAGACTGAAGAAGACTCTGGCTGGCGAGACTGATGAAGCCTCTGGCTGGCGAGACTGAAGAAGTCACTGGCTGGCGAGACTGAAGAAGCTTCTCGCTGGCGAGACTGAAGAAGTCACTGGCTGGCGAGACTGAAGAAGTCACTGGCTGGCGAGACTGAAGAAGCCTCTGGCTGGCGAGACTGAAGAAGCCTCTAGCTGGCGAGACTGAAGAATTCACTGGCTTGCGAGACTGAAGAAGCCTCTGGCTAGCGAGACTGAAGACGCCTCTGGCTGGTGAGACTGAAGAAGCCTCTGGCTAGCGAGACTGAAGAAGCCTCTGGCTGGCGAGGCTGAAGAAGCCACTGGCTGGCGAGACTAAAGAAGTAACTGGCTGGCGAGACTGAAGAAGCCTCTGGCTGGCTAGACTCAAGAAGTCACTGGCTGGCGAGACTGAAGAAGCTTCTGGCTGGCTAGACTGAAGAAGCCTCTGGCTGGCGAGACTGAAGAAGCCTCTGCCTGGCTATACTGAAGAAGCCTCTGGCTGGCGAGACTGAAGAAGCCTTTTGGCTGGCGACTGAAGAAGCCTCTGGCTGGCGAGACTTAAGAAGCCTCTGGCTAGCGAGACGAAGAAGCCTCTGGCTGGCGAAAACTGAAGAAGCCTCTGGCCGGCGAGACTGAAGAACCCTTCCTGGCTGGCGAGACTGAAGAAGTCACTGGCTGGCGAGACGGGGAAGAAGCCCTGGCGGCGAGACTGAAGAAGTCCCCGGGCTGGCGAGACGAAGAAGCCTCTGGCTGGCGAGACTGAAGAAGCCTCTGGCTGGCGAGACTGAAGAAGTCTCTGGCTGGCGAGACTGAAGAAGCCTCTGGCTGGCGAGACTGAAGAAGCCTCTGGCCGGCGAGACTGAAGAAGCCTCTGGCTGGCGAGACTGAAGAAGTCACTGGCTGGCGAGACTGAAGAAGACTGGCTAGCGAGATTGAAGAAGCCTCTGGCTTGCGAGACTGAAGAAGCCTCTGGCTGGCTAGACTGAAGAAGCCTCTGGCTGGCGAGACTGAAGAAGTCACTGGCTGGCGAGACTGAAGAAGTCACTGGCCGGGGAGACTGTAGAAGTCACTGGCTGGCGAGACTGAAGAAGTCACTGGCTGGCGAGACTGAAGAAGCCTCTGGCTGGCGAGACTGAAGAAGCCTCTAGCTGAGAGACTGAAGAATTCACTGGCTGGCGAGACTGAAGAAGTCTCTGGCTAGCGAGACTGAAGACGCCTCTGGCTGGCGAGACTGAAGAAGCTTCCTGGCTAGCGAGACTGAAGAAGCCTCTGGCTGGCGAGACTGAAGAAGCCACTGGCTGGCGAGACTAAAGAAGTAACTGGCTGGCGAGACTGAAGAAGCCTCTGGCGGGCGAGACTCAAGAAGTCACTGGCTGGCGAGACTGAAGAAGCTTCTGGCTGGCTAGACTGAAGAAGCCTCTAGCTGGCGAGACTGAAGAAGCCACTGGCTGGCGAGACTGAAGAAGCCACTGGCTGGCGAGACTGAAGAAGTCACTGGCTGGCGAGACTGAAGAAGCCTCTGGCTGGCGAGACTGAAGAAGCCTCTGGCTAGCGAGACTGAAGAAGCCTCTGGCTGGCGAGACTGAAGAAGCCACTGGCTGGCGGGACTAAAGAAGTAACTGGCTGCCGAGACTGAAGAAGTCACTGGCTGGCGAGACTGAAGAAGCCTCTTGCTGGCGAGACTGAAGAAGTCACTGGCCGGGGAGACTGAAGAAGTCACTGGCTGGTGAGACTGAAGAAGCCTCTGGCTGGCGAGACTCAAGAAGTCACTGGCCGGGGAGACTGAAGAAGTCACTGGCTGGTGAGACTGAAGAAGCCTCTGGCTGGCGAGACTCAAGAAGTCACTGGCTGTCGAGACTGAAGAAGCTTCTGGCTGGCTAGACTGAAGACGCCTCTGGCTGGTGAGACTGAAGAAGTCACTGGCTGGCGAGACTGAAGAAGCCTATGGCTGGCGAGACTGAAGAAGCCTATGGCTGGCGAGACTGAAGAAGCCTATGGCTGGCGAGACTGAAGAAGCCTATGGCTGGCGAGACTGAAGAAGCCTATGGCTGGCGAGACTGAAGAAGCCTATGGCTGGCGAGACTGAAGAAGCCTATGGCTGGCAGACTGAAGAAGCCTATGGTTTGAGACGAAGAAGCCTATGGTTTGAGACTGAAGAAGCCTATGGCTTGGGAGACTGAAGAAGCCTATGGCTGGCGAGACTGAAGAGCCCCCTGGCTGGCGAAACTGAAGAAGCCTCTGGCTGGCATGACGGGAAGAAGCCTCTGGCTGGCTGGGACGGGAAGCGCCTCTGGCTGGCGAGACTGAAGAATCCCCGGCTGGCGAGAAAAAGGGCTCTGGCTAACGAGACTGAAGAAGCCTATGGCTGGCGAGACTGAAGAAGCCTCTGGCTGGCTAGACTGAAAAAGTCTATGGCTGGCTAGACTGAAGAAGCATATGGCTGGCTGCTGAAGCCCTCTGCCTGGCTATACTGAAGAAGTCTATGGCTGGCGAGACTGAAGAAGCCTCTGGCTGGCGAGACTGAAAAGCCTATGCCTGGCCAGACTGAAGAAGTCACTGGCTGGCGAGACTGAAGAAGCCACTGGCTGGCGAGACTGAAGAAGTCACCGGGCGGCGAGACTGAAGAAGCCACTGGCTGGCGAGACTAAAGAAGTAACTGGCTGGCGAGACTGAAGAAGCCACTGGCCGGCGAGACTGAAGAAGTCACTGGCTGGCGAGACTGAAGAAGTCACTGGCCGGCGAGACTGAAGAAGTCACTGGCTGGCGAGACTGAAGAAGTAACTGGCTGGCGAGACTGAAGAAGTCACTGGCTGGCGAGACTGAAGAAGCCTCTGGCTGGCGAGACTGAAGAAGCCTCTGGCTGGCAGACGAAGAAGCTTCGGCTGGACACTGAAAAGCCTTTGGCTGGCGACCGAAGAAGCCTCTGGCTGGCGACACTGAAAAATTTTCTGGCTGGCGACACTGAAAAAGCCTCTGGCTGGCGAAAATTGAAGAAGCCTCTGGCTGGCGACACGGAAGCCTCTGGCTGGCGACACTGAAGAAGCCTCTGGCTGGCGACACTGAAGAAGCCTCTGGCTGGCGACACTGAAGAAGCCTGGCTGGCGACACTGAAGAAGCCTCTGGCTGGCGACACTGAAGAAGCCTCTGGCTGGCGAGACTGAAGAAGCCTCTGGCTGGCGACACTGAAGAAGCCTCTGGCTGGCGACACTGAAGAAGCCTCTGGCTGGCGACACTGAAGAAGCCTCTGGCTGGCGACACTGAAGAAGCCTCTGGCTGGCGACCTGAAGAAGCCTCTGGCTGGCCAACACTGAAGAAGCCTCTGGCTGGCGAGACTGAAGAAGCCTATGGCTGGCGACACTGAAGAAGCCTCTGGCTGGCGACACTGAAGAAGCCTCTGGCTGGCGACACTGAAGAAGCCTCTGGCTGGCAAAACGTTTCCAGAATATTGATTCCCAAGTCAGTTTTCTAAATCATCATAATTCATCAGTTTACTGATGTATTATAATGGCTTTGCTTCGGTATACTGAAGCAGTTATGGCAAACTAATATTGTTTACTCATACGAGTTTGAGAGACAAAGACGACGACCAACCTGGGTGAAGGTTCATCAAACACTGGTACTGGAGTTATGAGACCAGTAGAGTGACATGACGAGGCTTCCCTAGTACTTGACAACCCCCTCAAGGTACGCTGGTGAGGGGTTCTTGATCCAGGGAATTTGATCTGTGATCCAGTTCGCTAAACTTTGTCTGAATACCTTCCATCCCCTCCCATAGGCGCTGTATAAGCCCTACGGGTTTACCACTCCCCATGATTATAATAATCTTACTTTACAAGTGGAGTACCCGTGACGAGGCTTATATATATATATATATATATATATATATATATATATATATATATATATATATATATATATATATATTTAGTTGTAGATATGTTGAGCGTGAAATGGTTAACAAGTTACCATTGTTAGAAGCTCTAATCCATCATGCAGACATGAAATTTAAATATACAATGTATAGGAAGTGTACTGTGTGGTCGTACAATCACTATTATTACAAATCAAGACACTAGTGTACTGTGTGGTGTACAATCACTATTATTACAATCAAGACACTAGTGTACTGTGTGGTCGTACAATCACTATTATTACAATCAAGACACTAGTACTGTGTGGTCTTTCAATCACTATTATTACAATCAAGACACTAGTGTACTGTGTGGTCGTACAATCACTATTATTACAATCAAGACACTAGTGTACTGTGTGATGTACAATCCTATTATTACAATCAAGACACTAGTGTACTTTTGGTCGTACAATCACTATTATTACAATCAAGACACTAGTGTACTGTGTGGTCGTACAATCACTTATTACATCAAGACACTAGTGTACTGTGTGGTCGTACAATCACTATTATTACATCAAGACACTAGTGTACTGTGTGTCTTTCAATCACTATTATTACATCAAGACACTAGGTACTGTGTGGTCGTACAATCACTATTATTACATCAAGACACTAGTGTACTGTGTGGTCGTACAATCACTATTTTTACAATCAAGACACTAGGGGTTAAAAGAAGAGTTTTTTCAGTCTTCTTGAGAGTTGTGTATATGCAACCCTGAATATTTAAGTGATGAAATTATAAATATACAATAGTCACAAATGAGATACCAAGTAAATTAATGTGACCCGAGAACTTTTTTTCAGGACTGGGTCCTAGGAAGGCCTACCCTTAAAAATGTGTTAATTTTATTCTCTGATGAAAATTTAACCAACTTTTATATTAGAAAGAAGGTTCAATACCAATATTGCTTTAAGAATACTGGGACAGTGAACCAGGATAAACCCTCCAACATTGATGGAGGTGTTGACAAGTCCCGGGTCTGTCCCCCGGCTCTGTGCCCCCGGCTCTGTGCCCCCGGCTCTGTGCCCCGGCCCCCAGCCCCGGCTCTGTGCCCCGGCTCTGTGCCCTCTCGTTGTGAAGGTGCAACAGCACTATCAGACCCTCGAAGACTATTTGATACAGCTGACTCTTCCTCATGGAAAAAAAAAATAGAAATATAAATGAGTAGACTCCTGGCTGTCTTCAAGAAGGCGCTGGACAGGCACCTAAAGTCAGTACCTGAGCAGCCAGGCTGTGGCTCATACGTCAGGTTGCGTGGGCCAACAGTAACAGCCTGGTTGACCATGAGGCCTGGTCACAGCCCCCGGAGCCGGTTGACCCCAGCCCTCTCCAGGTATACTCCAGGAACAAGAAAATGAAAAACGAAATATATAAATAATTATAGTGAATGGGAGGCTAAAATGTAAACAATGATTAAAAGATGAAGTCGCAGTGTTGATGTTCTAGGCGCGTGTCTCCCGTCTCTTGTTTTGGAACACTGAGCCGGAGTTGATGTAGTGTGCTCACTGATGGTCGTGACTGTTGTGCTCACTGATGGTCGTGACTGTTGTGTTCACTAGTCGTGACTGTTGTGCTCACTGATGGTCGTGACTGTTGTGCTCAATGATGGTCGTGACCGTTGTGTTCACTGATGGTCGTACTTGTGGTGGTTCCACTGAGGTCGTGACTGTTTTGCCTACTCGATGGTCGTGACTGTTGGCTCACTGATGGTCGTGACTGTTGTGCTCACTGGGTGGTCGGGCCGTTGTGTTCACTGGGTGGTCGGGCCCGCTCACTGATGGTCGTGACTGTTGTGCTCACTGATGGTCGTGACTGTTGTGCTCACTGATGGTCGTGACTGTTGTGTTCACTGGATGGTCGGGCTGTTGTGTTCACTGATGGTCGTGACTGTTGTGCTCACTGATGGTCGTGACTGTTGTGCTCACTGATGGTCGTGACTGTTGTGTCACTGATGGTCGTGACTGTTGTGCTCACTGATGGTCGTGACTGTTGTGCTCACTGATGGTCGTGACTGTTGTGTTCACTGATGGTCGTGACTGTTGTGTTCACTGATGGTCGTGACTGTTGTGCTCACTGGGTGGTCGTGCTTTGTGCCACTGATGGTCGACTGTTGTGTTCACTGATGGTCGTGACTGTTGTGTTCACTGATGGTCGTGATTTTGTTCACTGATGGTCGTGACTGTTGTGCTCACTGATGGTCGTGACTGTTGTGTTCACTGGGTGGTCGTGACTGTTGTGTTCACTGATGGTCGTGACTGTTGTGTTCACCGATGGTCGTGACTGTTGTGCTCACTGATGGTCGACTGTTGTGCTCAATGATTTTTATTTGGTTATGTGGTCACTTTGTTTATCAGGGTATAGGTGCTCAAAGATGACGACTGGTGTCACTGATGGTCGTGACTGTTGTGTCACTGATGGTCGTGACTGTTGTGTTACTGGGTGGTCGTGACTGTTGTGCTCATGATGGTCGTGACTGTTGTGTCACTCGATGGTCGTGACTGTGAGGTACTGATGGTCGTGACTGTTGTGTTTACTGGGTGGTCGTGACTGTTGTGTTCACTGATGGTCGTGACTGTTTGTTCACTGGATGGTCGACCGTTGTGCCACTGATGGTCGGGCTGTTGTGCTCACTGGGGTGGTCGTGACTGTTGTGTTCACTGATGGTCGTGACTGTTGTGCCACTGATGGTCGTGACTGTTGTGTTTACTGATGGTCGGGCTGTTTGTTCACTGATGGTCGTGACTGTTGTGTTACTGATGGTCGTGACTGTTGTGTTCACTGATGGTCGTGACTGTTGTGCTCACTAGGTCGTGACTGTTGTGCTCACTGATGGTCGTGACTGTTGTGACGAGTCACTTTAGGATGGTCGTGACTGTTATGTTCACTGATGGTCGGGCTGTTGTGCCACTGGATGGTCGTGACTGTTATGTTCACTGATGGTCGTGACTTTTGTTCACTGATGGTCGTGACTGTTGTGCTCACTGATGGTCGTGACGTTATAAAATGCCAGTTTACAGAAGACAGGAGCAGAAGATGCCAGGAGCAGAAGATGCCAGGGAGAAGATGTCAGGAGCAGAAGATGCCAGGAGCAGAAGATGCCAGGAGCAGAAAAATGCCAGGAGCAGAAGATGCCAGGAGCAGAAGATGCCAGGAGCAGAAGATGCCAGGAGCAGAAGATGCCAGGAGCAGAAGATGCCAGGAGCAGAAGATGCCAGGAGCAGAAGATGCCAGGAGCAGAAGAGGGACTGTAGAGTTCCTTTTAAATCGACCAAGTTCCACTCACAGAAGTCTTGGTAAAGATGTCATTTACGTCATTGATCTAAGCATAGATCTTGCTGTCTGTTTCGTCTCACCTGTGTCAGCTGACCGAGCCGCCAATCAAGGCTCAAAAGAAAATACAAGAAGTTACTCCCATGATAGCATAAAAGCCTTAAAGAAATAGCTAAGACTAAGACATTAACGTTATTTATGCAAGTCAAATCAGGTCTGGTTAATCAACAGGATATAAACCTAAAAGTGAAGCTCTTGTTTAAACTAAATTAAACAAAACATTACAAAATAAATGTCTAAACAGGAGTGGATAGTTACAGACTTGATGGGAGCCGAAGGGCAAGTGACTGAAATCCGGGGGGTGGGTCCCACTCAACTCCCCCTGGGGTGAAAAAGGGGGGGAGCAGCGGTAATGATGCACACACTTGTCACAACATGTATTCCGCCAATCAAACTTCCACCACCATTCTTTCATACTTCCATTCTTATCTAATAAACTTTTTCCCCTCACACTCACATAGGGCAAACAGGTAAATCACTGGGAACTAGAATGTTCCAACATTAGTACCCATTTAAGACGGCAGAGGAGTCGAATTCATTCTGTAATCATGTCAGGTCTTGCAGTCACCCACCGTGTTGGGCAGCAGCTCAGGTCATTCTGCCCAACAGTCTATTACTGAAAGAAAAATAATTAAAGCCCCTTTTTTAAAACATGAGAGCCATGCCCTGTATAACTCTAGCCAAGGATTATATAAACTTGACTCATATTTATTTGAGTTTATTGTACACAGTGTCCAGCAAAATTGTTGGATTGCACATTATGCAATGTGGCTTCATAATTATAGTTACATTATACTAAGATCAATGTCTAAAACAATCAGTTGTAATGTATAACTAATGTAATGTCTATGTGGCTTATAGGAAATTAAAAATTATTTTATTATTCTTATTTATCACTAAAGCCAGTTATCACCATAATCTATCAGTCCTGGTCTATTTTCCCTCCTCCTCAACCCTTCACCCCAAAACCCCACCAACCCCACACTCCCATCCTTATTTCCCAACCAACCTCCCTCCTCCTCTCCATGACACCCCTACCCTAAATATATATATATGTCGTGCCGATTAGGTAAAACTTGCGATTTTGGCTTAAATAGCAACGCTCTTCTTGCCATATAAGACAAGTGAAAATTTGTGTATGCAATAATTTCGCCAAAATCATTCTGAACATAACGAAAAATATATTTCATTGTGTTTGTTTATTATTAAATTAATGTTAACGTATCTAAAATATATTTAGTTGGTTAGGCTAAATTAAATTGCGCTTGTTGTAATAAGGTTAGGTAGGTTTTCAAAGTTTCTTTGGAACAAAATTATAAATTTTTACATTAACATAAATGAAAAAATATATCTTTAAACGTATAAGAGAAAATTTTAGAAAGGACTTAATTTTAAATGAGTTCTTGCTAATTGACCAGTTTTACCTAATCGGCATTGAATATATATATATATATATATATCATACGCCTTTTCCAAATCCATAAATGCCACAAAACATCTTTACCCTTATCCAAATACTGTTCACCTATATGTTTCACTGTAAACACTTGGTCTACACACCCCTACCTTTCCTAAAGCCCCTTGTTCATCTGCTATCCTGCTTTCTGTTTTACTCTTAATTCTTTCAATAATAACTCTACCATACACTTTACCAGGTACACTAACAGACTTATTCCCTATAATTTTTACTTCTTTTTTCCCCTTTGCCTTTATACAAAGGAACAATACACGCTCTCTGCCAATCCCTAGGTACCTTACCCTCTTCCATACATTTATTAAATAATAGCACCAACCACTCCAAAATTATATCCCCACCTGCTTTTAACATTTCTATCTTTATCCCATCAATCCCAGCTGCCTTACCCCTTTCATTCTACCCACTGCCTCACGAACTTCCCTACACCCACAACTGGCTCTTTCCACACCCTACAAGATGTTATTCCTCCTTGCCCTACACACGAAATCACAGCTTCCCTGTTTCATCAACATTTAACAAATCCTCAAAATATTCTCTCCATCTTCCGATCCTCTAACTTTCCCCATTTAATAACTCTCTCCTATTTTTAACTGTCAAATCCATTTGTTCTCTAGGCTCCTCAACTTATTAATCTCATTCCAAAACTTTTTTTTATTTTCAACAAAATTTGCTGATAACATCTCACCCACTCCTCATCTGCTCTCTTTTTACATTGCTTCACCACTTTTAACCTCTTTTTTCTCTCCCCTATACTCTTCCTCCTTGCATCACTTCTACTTTGTAAAACCTCATATGCTAACTTTTCTCCTTACTACTCTCTTTACATCATCATTCCACCAATCGCTCCTCTTCCTCCTGCACCCACTCGCCTGTAACCACAAACTTCTGCTGAACACTCTAACACTACATTTTTAAATCTACCCCCCTACATTTTCGACCCCATTGCCTACACTCTCACTAGCCCATCTATCCTCCAATAGTTGTTTATATCTTACCCTAACTGCCTCCTCTTTAGTTTATAAACCTTCACCTCTCTTTACTTACTGATTCTATTTTCCTTGTATCCCATCTACCTTTTACTCCCACTGTAGCTATAACTAAAAGTGATCTGATATATCTGTAGCCCTCTATAAACATGCACATCCTGAAGTCTACTCAACAGTCTTTTTTTCTACCAATACATAGTCCAACAAACTACTGTCATTACGCCCTACATCATATCTTGTATACTTATTTATCCTCTTTTTCTTAAAATATGTATTACCTATAACTAAACCCCTTTCTATACAAAGTTCAATCAAAGGGCCCATTATCATTTACACCTGGCACCCAAACTTACCTACTACACCCTCTCTGCATGTTTCTCCCACTTTAGCATTTAGGTCCCCTACCACAATTATCTCTCATTTGGTTAAAAGTTCCTATACTTTCCCTTTAACCCCCAAAATCTCTCTCTCTCCTTTTACACTCCTCTCTTCCAGGTGCATACACGCTTATTATGACCCACTTTTCGCATCCGACCCTTATTTTAATCCACATAATCCTTGAATTTACACATTTATTTCCCTCTTTTTCCATAACTGATCCTTCAACATTATTGCTACCCCTTCCTTAGCTCTAACTCCTCAGATACCCTGACTTAATCCCATTTATTTCTCCCCACTGAAACTCGCCTACCCCTTCAGCTTTGCGCTTAGGGCCAGGACATCCAACTTTTTCATTCATAACATCGCAATCATCTCTTTCTTATCATCCGCACTAATCCACGCACATTCAGACAACCCAATTTTATAAAGTTTTTCTTCTTCTCGTTTTAGTAGATTTGTACGGAGAAGGGGTTACTAGCCCATTGCTCCCGGCATCTTAGTCGCCTCATACGACACGCTTTGGTTTTGGAGGAAAGATTTTTTTCCATTTCCCCCATGGACAATAGAGAAAAAAAAAAGAACAAGAGCTATTAAGAAAAAGAAGAAAACCTAGATGTGTGTATGTATATATATATATATATATATATATATATATATATATTAATTTTTTTTTTTTTTTTTAACACATCGGCCGTTCCCACCAAGGCGGTGGCCCGAAAAGAAAACTTCATATCATTCATCCATCACTGTCTTCCCAGAAGGGGCTTTACACTACAGTTATAAAACTGCAACATTAACACCCTCCTTCAGAGTGCCGCACTGTCTTCCCATCTCCAGAACTCAAGTCCGGCCTCCGGTTTCCCTGAATCCCTTCATAAATGTTACTTTGCTCACCTCCAACAGCACGTCAAGTATAAAACCATATGCCTCCATTCACTCCTATCAAATAGGCTCACACATGCTTGCTGGAAGTCCAAGCCCTCGCACAAAAAAACTTCCTTTACCCCTCCCTCCAACCTTTCCTAGGCCGACCCCTACCCCCCTTCCCTCCACTACAGATTTATACACTCCAAGTCACTCTGTCTCGTTCCATTCTCTCTACATGCCCAAAACCACCTCAACAACCCCTCCTCAGTCTCTGGACAATCGTTTTGGTAATCCCGCACCTCCTCCTAATTTCCAAACCCGAATTCCTGCATTATATTCACCCACAATTGACCTCAGACATGACATCTCCACTGCCTCCAGCCTTCCCTCGTTGCAACATTCATCACCCATGTTCACACCCATATAAGAGCGTTGGTATAACTATACTTACATTCCCTTTCTTCCAGGGAAAAGGGTTTCTTGTCTCCACAGACCCGGGAAGTGCCCACTCACCCTTTTCCCTCATCAATTCTATGATTCACCTCATCCTTCATAGACCCTCCCCGACATATCCACTCCCAAATATCTGAATACATTCACCTCCTCCATACTCTCCCTCCAATCTGATATCCAATCTTTCGTCACCTATTCTTTTTGTTATCCTCATCACCTTACTCTTTCCTATATTCACTTTTCAATTTTCTTCTTTTTCACACCTACCAAATTCATCCACCAACCTCTGCAGCTTCTTCAGAATCTCCCAGCACAGTGTCATCAGCAAAAACAACTGTGACAACTCCCACTTTTGTATTTGCTTTATCTTTTAGACCAACACCTTTTTCCAAGACCCTTGCATTCACTTTCTCAACCCCATCTATAAATATATTGAAAACCACGGTGACATCACCATCCTTGTCTAAGCCCCTTTTGGGAAATAGTCCCCTTCCTCCCTACACACCAACCTGAGCCCTCACTATCCTCATAAAAACTCTTCACTGCTTTCAGTAACCTTCCTCCTATTCCAAACCGCAACATCTGCCACATTGCCCCCTATCTACCCTATCATACGCCTTTTCCAAATCCATAAATGCACAAAACATCTTTCCCTTATCCAAATCTGTTCACCTATATGTTTCACTGTAAACACTTGGTCTACACACCCCACCTTCCTAAAGCCCCTTTTCATCTGCTATCCTGCTTTCTGTTTTACTTTAATTCTTTCAATAATAACCTACCATACACTTTACCAGGTACACTCAACAGACTTATTCCCTATAATTTTTGCACTCTCTTTTGTCCTTTGCCTTTATACAAAGGAACAATACACGTCTCTGCCAATCCCTAGGTACCTTACCCTCTTCCATACATTTATTAAATAATGCACCAACCACTCCAAAATTATATCCCCACCCGCTTTTAACATTTCTATCTTTATCCCATCAATCCCAGCTGCCTTACCCCCTTTCATTCTACCCACTGCTTCAGAACTTCCCTCACCCAAACTGGCCTTCCACACCCTACAAGATGTTATTTCCTTCCCTACACACGAAATCACAGTCCCTTCTATCACATTTAACAAATCCTCAAAATATTCTCTCCATCTTCCCATACCTCTAACCTCCATTTAATAACTCTCCTCTCCTATTTTTAACTGTCAAATCCATTTGTTCTCTAGGCTTCCTCAACTTATTAATCTCATTCCAAAACTTTTTTTTATTTTCAACAAAATTTGCTGATAACATCTCACCCCCTCTCTCATCTGCTCTCTTTTACATTGTTCACCATCTTTTTAACCTCTTTTTCTCTCCATATACTCTTCCCTCCTTGCATCACTTCTACTTTGTAAAAACCTCTCATATGCTAACTTTTCTCCCTTACTACTCTCTTTCCAAACATTCCACCAACCTCCTCTTCCCCCCCACCTACCCCGCCTGTAACCACAAACTTGCTGAACACCTAACACTACATTTTTAAATCTACCCCATACATTTTCGACCCATTTCCTACACTCCACTAGCCCATCTATCCTCCAATAGTTGTTTATATCTTCCCCAAATCCCCCTTTTTGTTTATAAACCCCCTCTTTTCTTTAAATTTTATTTTCCTTGTATCCATCTATTTTTTTCCCATTTTTAACAAAAAAAGATCTGATATATCTTTCCCCTTTAAAATGTACATCCTGAAGTCACTAACAGTCTTTTTTCTAAAAATAGTCCAAAAATACTTCTTACGCCCCACATCATATCTTGTATACTTATTTATCCTCCTTTTTTTTAAAAATTTTCCTTCCCCCTTTCTTAAAAAATTCAATCAAAGGGTCCCATTTCTTTAAACCCCACCCCCAAACTTCCTACCACACCCCCCTTCTGTTTTTCCCCCAGCATTTGGTCCCCTACCACAATTACTTCATTGTTAAAAAAGTTCCTATACATTCGCTTAACCCCCAAAACTCTCTCCTTTTCCCTTACCCCTTTCTCCAGGGTCCCCTTTTTAGCCCCTTTTTGCACCCACCCTTTTTTAATCCACATAATCCTTAAATTTAAAATTTATATTCCCTCTTTTTCCCCTAAGGGGTCCTTCCTTACCCCCCTTTCCCTTCCAACCCCAATACTCCTGATTTTTCCCCCTTTTTTTCCCCCCTGAAACTGCCACCCCTTCGCTTTGTTTTTTTGGGGCCAGGACATAACTTTTCATTCATAACAGGGAATCATCTTTTTTTATCATCCGCACTACACCCCGCACATTCAGACAACCCAATTTTTTTTAAATTTTCTTTTTCCCGTTTTTGTAGTTTTTACAGGGAAGGGGTTACTAGCCCATTCCCCCATCTTAGTCGCCTCATACGACACGCATGGTTTAGGAGGAAAAACCCATTCCCCCCTGGAAAAGAGAAAAAAAAAAGAACAAGAGCTATTAAGAAAAAAAAAAAAAACCCAGATGTGGTTTTTTTATGAGTGTATGCCGGTTTTCCCAAAATTAAAGGAATAGCTAGATATCCTGTTTTCCGCTGTTTGAGACAGAAAAAGACACCAGCAACCTACCATCATGAAAACAGTTTCAGGTTTTTTTTCAGTCACCGGGGACGGTAGTACCTCCCGGGGGGGTTTTCTACCCAACCTACTACCTTAAATATATATATATATATATATATAAACACTAACTCCCGGGGGAGCCGAATAAACCCGGCAGAACCCAACCCACTGGGCCCCCTGGTCCCCCGCTGCGGAAGCGGGTTGGCGGGAACCTTTTTTTCTAGGGATGGTGGCTGTAAACCACCGCCTGAAAACTGGTGCTTGGATCAAGTCTGTGACTGGGGGCCCAATATTGGACCAGGGGGACCGGAAGCACTTACGTTGACGGTTCGTGGTTCGAGTCTCCTTCGGCCAAAATCGTGTTTTGAATAACCCTGCTCTTCGTTCCCGCATAAAAAAATTTATATATATATATATATATATATATATATATATATATATATATATATATATATATATTATATATATATATATATATATATATATATATATATATAAGTTGAAGAATTATTTTAAAAAAAGTCCTTTCTAAAATTTTTTTTATGTTTAAAAATATATATATTTTTTTGTTTATATTATTATAAAATTAATATTTTTTAAAAAAGAACCAAAAATTTTCCTAACCTTTCTATAAAATAATTTAATTTAGCCTAATGCAACTAAATGTATTTTTGATAAGTTTACAGTAATTTAATAAAAAACAAACACATTAAAAAAATTTTTTTTGTTAGGTTCAGAATGATTTTTTCGAAAAATTGAATACACAATTTTCGCTTGTCTTATTCAGGGAAAGCGTTGCTTTTGCCAAAAACGCAAGTTTTACCTATTCGGCACAATATATATATATGTTAAAAGGGTACATTCTGTGTCATAATATTAATAGTGTCAATACCGACAAATTAAAAAACCCTGGAACACCCGGGTGTGTTCTTTCGAAAATGAGTCGTAGAAGACTTCTAAAATGTTGTTGTTGTTGTTTAAAAAATCATACTTGATAATGATAACTTTATTTTCATAAAATTGAGTGCAATACAAGTGACACAAGGTTAACTGACTTTAAAATACTTCACATAAAGCAACTTTTTGCCAAGCATTTCTGGCACTCTTTAAAAATTTAAAAATAACGGCTGAACATTTTTTTATTTAAAAATGTTGTGGTTTCAATCTATGATTTTTTTTTATAACAGTTTTATTCTTTTTTAATTCAGTTTCGTTTAAAAATTGTTTGGTCCTTCTGAAGTAAATGTAAATTGTTCATTCTATTTTTAAAAATATTTTATGGGTGACCACGTTTGATTATTGACGGAAACAACAGGGATGCTGGTGTTAAACTCACCTTAACAAAGTTAATGTAACAACATTAGACCAGACTTAAGAGAAGCCATGTTAATTTGTTATCTTTGTCCAGCATAAAAAAAATTAAAATTGAATTTGAATTCTAACTTATGTTTGAAGCTTGTGGTCAGGGGGGCGTTTACCATCACCCCAAAATGATTTAAACATTTTATGACTATTAGTATGGAAAAATGTCACTTCTGTTTTATGGGTTATCCTATTTAAAATAGACATGTTATTGTGTATGATTATTATACTGTTGTTTACCTGAGCCCGAATGAACCACAGGTTGAGTTCCCGAGGAATGTCTAACGATCTCATTTCTCATTTCTTTTTTGGTTTTTATTGTGTTTATCTCTCTAAAAATCGGAGCGCTCATCTGTAAAATAAGACTTTGTTCATTTTTTAATCCGGAGGGTTGCGACCTTGGATCCCAAACAGTCGTGGGCATCTAGGACTGTCTGTTTTTTTAAATCGTTTCCTTCAATCTTTCTCCCAGGATTTACCCCACCGTCCCCAAAACCCGGTACCTACCCTGGCGCGGGGACAACAGGGTAAGGAAATAGACAATTTTCCCCCTTGCCGGGGATTGAACCACGACC
>WNWK01014197.1:5000-52326 GCA_009830355.1 Cherax destructor | reverse complement strand
AAATCCTCTTTCAACTGTCCATAGCAATTTGTACGTAAATTGTTTGAAGAAAAGACTCAAATAAAATCCTTCCCATTAGAGGTAAATGGTAAGATATGTTGATGATGTTTTGTGTCTTATACCGAAAAATATAGATATATAACATTTTCTTGTTGAATTAAACAGTCTTGCTCAGTCCATAAATTTTTGCTGTTCATTTTGAATTAAATAATTCATTGCCTTTTTTAGATATTTGAATTATTAACAGAAACCATGATTTTAAATTCAAAATATACACAAAACCAACAAATAATTGTTCTTATGTGCATTATTACTCATCACATCATGATAGTAAAACTTTCTGAATTCTCATCTTGAAGATTTATGAAATAGACAATGATCTAAAATACCCAAAACACTTAATTGATAAATCCTTTAAAATTCCTAAAAAAATACTTTTTTACAATTCTAAAATGGTCAAACAGTCATATTCAACCAAGAACACGTTGGTTCTCCCTTACAATGAAATCTTTCTTGATATACCTTCCCCATTTAAGAATTTTATAATTAAAGATGCATTTAAAATCATGATACAGTAAAAAAAAAATCTGATTAGAAATTCCCCCTAAAATGCTGATAACAGTGTCTACAAAATTCCTCTTAAAGAGTGTAATATAGTTTAATACAGTCAAACTTGGAAAAATCTTGAACTAAGATGGCACTATAAATATAGCTTTAAAACTAGACGAGAGTCTAATGCTCTGTTTAATCATATGAGAAATTTTAACCACCCAATTGATTTTAAAAGAGCCGAGAAAGTTGTATCAAGGAGGTCTATGGTTGAGAGAAATATAACTGAATCAAGCTTCATAAAGAATAGTTTTGATTTTAATATGAATTTTGGTTTACAGTTATATACATATATTAAAGATTGGCCTTATATACTGACGACAGATGAGGTGGAGCAGTGGTAGGCGGAGTTACCAGTGGACAAGACCACTAGTGGAAGTAGGTCGTGTATATAGGATAGACAAGATTGTAGAAATCCCTGCATCAAGATCCCAAAATAGTGATGTGTCTGACAGGATGTGAATAAATGGTTTAGAAAACCAAGAATAAAAATTCCTAAATGTTGCACAGGTTTATAATTTATCAACTTGTCGGGTTTCTAAACCATTTATTCACATCCTGTCAGAGACAGCAACATCTTGGGATCTTGAAGGGATTTCTACAAATATGTAATAATAATAATAATATTATAATATAATATCTTTATTTACTACAAGTACATGTACATGGTATACAGTCCTAGCTGACTTCAATGACATATTACTATATAGAAAGCCGCTTGTTATGCTGAGCATTTAGGGCAAATTAGGTCAGTTTTGTCCCAGGATGCGACCCACACCAGTCGACTAACACCCAGGTACCAATTTTATTGAGTGTGAATATAGACAACCGGTGTAAGGAAACACATCCAATGTTTCCAACCCTTCGCCGAGAATCGAACCCGAAGCGTGAGCTTTAGCCACAAGGCCACGACCTACACGACCTACTTCTGCTAGTGGTCTTCTCCACTTGTGACTCCGCCTACCACTGCTAAACCTCATCTATATTCGCTATATCAGCCGCTTCTCCAAGAATATGCTGCACTTTCGTCAGGATTGATGGACTGCACGCATCAACTCCAGGCTGAGGGACTGTTTACCTCAAACTTCTCATCTTCCATCTTCTCTCCACTGGACCGAAGAAACAACTGGGTGGCGAAACGTTACCAGAATAAAGTTTCGCAAATGTTGCACAAGTACATCATTTATCAACTTGCCCGTTTTCTAAACCGACAAGTTTATATATATATATATATATATACATATATATATATATATATATATATATATATATATATATATATATATATATATATATATATATATATATATATATATATATATTGCTAGGAATTCGAAAGAGCAGGCGAAATATTCACAAACACTGATCTCTGGCCGACGGAGACTCGAACCTACGAACCTCATGACAAGGTACGCAGTGCTTTACCGACCGTACCACACTGGTCAATACCTTAGCTGGATGCCAAGGTATTGACCAGTGTGGTACGGTCGTAAAGCACTGTGTACTTTGTCATGAGGTCTAGGTTCGAGTTCCGTCGGCTCAGAGATCATGTATATATATATATATATATATATATATATATATATATATATATATATATATATATATGTATTATTTTTTATTAACACATCACCTGTTCCCACCAAGGCAGGGTGGCCTGAAAAAGAAAAACTTTCACCATCATTCACTCCATAACTTTCTTGTCAGAAGCGCGGTTACACTACAGTTATAAAACAGCAACATTAACATCGTGGAACTCCGTGTTCATCAAGAACTGCAGAAGCCCCTGTCACGTGCCTTCAGAATTCTATGGAGAGGAGCATGGACACAGGGGTCATCCCACACTCACTAAAAATAACAGACATAGTCCCACTCAACAAATGTGGCAGTAAAGCAATAACAAAGAACTACAGACCGATAGCACTAACATCCCATATCAAAGGGTTCTAAGAAGCAAGATCGCCAACCACCTAGATACCCATCAGTTACACAATCCAGGGCAACACGGGTTTAGAGCATGTCGCTCCTGCCTGTCAAAACTACTGGACCACTATGACAAGGTACTGGATGCTTTAGAGGATAAACAAAATGCAGATGTAGTATACACAGACTTTGCGAAAGCCTTCAACAAGTGCGACCAGATGTAAGCCATAGCTCCGTGTCTTCCTTTACGGATAACACCCGAATTGCCATGACAGTGTCCTCCATCGAAGACACTTCAAGACTTCAAGCAGACATTAACTGTGGAGGTTTGAGCACTTTCCTACGATATAATGGACTGTTAAACTTAACTTATTGATGAATCCAAGAAGTTGCAGCCATCCCCGACTCCTGCAGAGGAACATCTATTGCTTCACACTTCACAGGGCTGTATGGAAAAAATATCACACATGAGTATATATTGCCCCAAAGGAGCGTATATCCTTATTTCAATCTTAGATGGACTGAAAGGCGTTTTACTCACTGTTTTGGACTTAAAAGTCCACGCATAACCGCCGTCAATAGGTAAAATTTTGATGTTCTTGACTACAAGAACTGCGCAGTCCCCTGCCTGACCAGAACATCAAATTCATACCTTGCTCGTGTAGCTTTGAGCGATGGTGTTGGCTCCACCATATACGGCGGAAATGCTGTCTTTATTGTAGAATGCCGCTGAAGTCACCGTCTTGTTTCGATGGAATTCACTTGCGATTGTCTCTACGTTTGTCTTTTTGCAGTAAGAAGCTGCGCACACTTCTGAATATACTGCAATGTTGATGTTATTCACTAAACACGCTGAAACAGAGTTCTTATCTTATTTCCCGACGTTAGTGGAGATTAAATTAGATTAACGGACGCGTACAACTAATGTCTATGTTGATTTACGTCGCCTCGCGCCGCATGACCCCTAGAGTCGTATGACCTCTACGGAGCCTGTATTCAATCTGTCCCCTCATGCTGCCTTGTGCAGCCTCGTGCCTCGGGCAGCCACGAGGTGCCTCGTGGTGCTGTGGTCAGCACAATTTGTGACACACTGTAGTCAGTACATCTGGCTTGAATTAAATTGTTTTTCTCAGCCAGACGCGCCTCCTCTGGCCCTTTCCTAAGGGAGGAAAGGGTGAGGGCCCTTAACAAGGGTAGTAAGGGCGCATACCCCTCTCCTTTGGAGAATTTTCTCCACATTAACCAAATATTTAAATGGGTTGCAGAAAACAATATGAAGTTCAATGAAGAGAAATTTCAACTACTCAGATATGGAAAACTAAAAGAAATTAAAACTTTATCAGGGTATAAAATAAATTCTAACCACACAATAGAGCAAAAAACTATTGTGAAGGACCTGAGAATCATAATGTAATAAGATCTCACCTTCGAAGACCACTACAATATGTCTACCTCATCTGCTAGAAAAATGATAGGATGGATGATGAGAACCTTCAAAACTAGGGACCCCAAGCCCATGATGATTCGCTTCAAATTGTATGTTCTCTCTAGGCTGGAATACTACTGTACACTAACTGCCTCCTTCAAGGCTGGCGAAATTGATGACCTGGAGAATGTACAGAGAACATTCACGGCACATAAGTACGATAAAGCCCATAAATTTCTGCGAACGTTTGAAGTCCCTTGATTTGTATTCCCTGGAACGCAGGCGAGAAAGATACATGATAACATACACTTGGAAAATCCTAGGGGGATTAGTATCAAATTTGCACACAAAAATCACTCCCTACGAAAGCAAAAGACTCGGCAGGAGATGAACCATTTCCTCAATAAAAAGCAAGGGCGCCAGGAGAATGCTAAAAAGACAACACAATAAGTGTCAGGGGTCCAAGACTGTTTAGCTGCTTCCCAGCATACATATGGGGGATTACCAATAGACCCCTGGCAGTCTTCAAGAAGGCGCTGGACAGGCACCTAAAATCAGTACTTGATCAGCTGGGCTGTGGTTTGAACGTCGGTTTACGTGTGGCAAGCAGCAACAGCATGGTTGATCAGATCCTGATCCACCACGAGGCCTGGTCTCAGACCGAGCCGCTAGGGCGTTGACCTCCGACACCCTCTCCAGGTATACTCCATGTATACTCCAGGTATACTCCAGGTATGCCACCCTAAACTGACTCAAACTTCGTAAACTCCTACTTAAAATGTTAAAACAGGTGATCAGTACATTAAGTTTTCTCCTCAGGAAGTACAGATAAACTCACCTTTAGAAAAATATACATATATTCTACATAACAATATATACAACACTAAACCTGCCTTCAACACATTTCACTTATACCAAAATGACACATTAATACACTGTTACTAGTTAATTAAAGTTAGATCAAGTGAAAATTACACATACCCACAATAGTAGGTCTCCATAATCCCCCATCAGACGGCTTCCATCCTGCAGGCACAAAACTATTACTTTAGTACTCGCCACAAGTCACAAAAGCCTCATATGAATACCAGGGCCATGCCCATGCCAGGGCCATGCCCATGCCAGGGCCATGCCCATGCCAGGGCCAACTTAAGATACAAGTTAAACGATAAAAAATATACGGCTTCAGCATTGCAACAACAACAACAACAACAGCAACAAAAAACACACTATTTAACCTGGCTCCAGGACATCTGTCCAGCAAATAATTGCCTAGTTGCACCTTATGTCTCAGTCAGTGCTTCGTCTGATACCTGTCCCACTGGCGTTTAGTACACGTCTACTTAAGTGCTAACAATATTTACACACTTATGGAGTGCTTTTTCAAACAATACAATCACCCTACATTTCATATACACTATCTTCACATCAATGGAGTAACCTGTATAACAACACCCCCTACCCTTCCTAAAGTCTCCTTGTTCAGCTTCGATCCTGCTATTCTTTCAATAATAACTCTATTTTGTCCCCTTTGCCCTTATATAAAGGAACTATGCATGCTCTCTGCCAGTCCCTAGGTGCCTTCTCATCTTTCATACATTTATTAAATAAAAGCACAAACTCTTCCAAAACTCTATTTCCACCTGCTTTTAACATTTCTTTCTTGATCCCATCACCCAGAGCTGCTTTACTCCCTTTCATTCTACTTATGGCCTCATGCACCTCCCTTCTTCACATTTGGCTCTTCCTCTCTCCTATAAGATCTTATACCTCCCTGGACAATGCACAAAATCACAGCTTCCCTATCTTCATCGACATTAAACAATTCGTCATAATATTCCCTCCATTATCCCGATACCTTCAACTCTCCATCTAATAACTCTCTACTTCTATAATTAACCGTTATATCCATTTGTTCACTAGGCTTTCTCAACATTTTAAACTCGCTACAAAACTTTTTCTTATTCACAGCAAAATTTGTTGAGAGCATCTCACTCTCTAGTTACCTCTCATTTTACATTCCTTCACCACTCTGTTAACTTCTCATTTTCTCCCTCCTTATTTCACTTCTACTTCATGCTATTTTTTTCTCTTTTACTACTTTCTGGATCTCATCATTCCACCGATCGCTTTTCTTCCCTCCCCCACCCGCCCTCCTGCATCCACAAACTTATGCTGAACACCAGCAGTACATTCCTAAATCTACCCCATACATATTAACCTCAATACCAATGCTCCCACTAGCCCTTCTTTCTACCAACAGTTGCTTATATCTTACCCAAACTGCCTACTCATTTAGTTTATAAACCTTTATTTCTCTCTTACTTTCTGATATCATTCTCCTGGTATCACATCTCCCTTTTACTCTCACTGTAGTTACAACTAAAAAAAGATCTGATAAATCTGTTGCCTCTCTATAAACATGCATATCCTGACGTCTATCCATCTTCCTTTTAACCGCCAATACTTTTTCCAACAAACTACTGTCATTATCCCCAATTTCACATCTCTTATACTTATTTATACTTTTTCCTTAAAATATGTATTACCTGTTACCAAACCCCTCTCTATACAAAGACCTTCCTTCATTATTAACCCCTAGCAACCTAAACGTACCTACCACACCCTCTATAATCGTTTCTCCCACTTTTTCAATCGGTCACCTGCAATAATTACTCTCTTACTTGGTTACAAACTCCCAAAACACTCACTTAAAGTCTCCCAAAAAATCTCTCTCTCTTCTACACTCCTTCTGCAAGTCCAAAAACTCTTATTACCCACATTTTGCACCCGACCCTTATTTTAATCCACATAATCCTTGAATTTACACATTTATATTATCTCTTTTCTTGTTATAATTGATCCTTCAACATTATTGCTGTCTCTTCCATAGCTCTAGCTCTCTCTGAAATTCCTGACTAAATTCCATTTATTTCTCTCCACTGATTCTTCATTTGTATATGTACTTGCTGTTAAAAAAGTGCATATGTAGGATGTAGCTGGATATCAGTGCTGATTGACTGCTCACAGATAAAACATTGATAACACTTATTTTAAGCATACTGGCTCGCATCAGTTTTTTTCTTATCAGTTATTACTTCACCTGGTGAAGTCTACACTAGTGTTCGTCAACTGTTATCCCAACTGTTGTGGTTTTCACCACTTACACATCCAACCGGTGTGGTGCTCAACACTTACACCTCCACTTGGTGTGGTGCAACCACTCACACCCCCACCTGGGGTGGTGCTCGACACTCACCTCCACCTGGGGTGGTGCTCGACACTCACCTCCACCTGGGGTGGTGTGAGGTGTTCACCAAGACGCAGTAATGCCTCTGTGGATAACTGTCATAACGGTACTTGTGTGGATCCTAGTGCCGGCCACTCCACTCACTGTATACCGAGGTAAGAGCCTGTTGCAACTCACTGTATACATGTAAGATTTTTCAGAAAACTTCCCCTGATCAATGTAATGCCTTATTACTATACCTAACTACTACATCAAATGATATTTTCCTGTATACTGATCAATAATTAATCAAATTTCATGCGGTTTGCACTGACCTTAATTACACCAACACGGTCTATATTCTCAAAAGTCACACACACAGTCACGTCAAAAGTTCTCTTTTCTTATGACTCACATTAGTGTCAGACCTTCACTTGCCTTTCCTCAGGTTTACTGACCATTATATGATCTCTGCTTCCACAGGTATTGTTATTGGTGTATTGGCCACTTCTTCACTTTATATACAAGCTTCTTCTAATGTGAGTATACCATACTATGTAGGCCAAGCTGGAATACATATGTGGTAGGTCAATAATGACTGGGAATCTATGGTAGGTACAATAATGATGGGAACCTAAGTTTGGTATGTATTCAACGTATACATATTTTTAAGGGCTTGAATAGTCATGTCATTATATGAATGAAATTTAAAAAAATAGAAAGGAATGTAATTTTGTTCAAGCAATTAAAACTATGAATAACAGCTGTGTACTTACTTGATTGTAGTACTAAATTACTCTCTTTACCGGCCTCCAGTGAGGCCTCTAACCTCTATTCTCCAGGTTACTCAGCGTTTAATTTATACACTCAGCTGACTCTGTCTTTCAGTTGTAACAAATTTGACTCAGGTTTACGTAGAGTCTGAATACAAATGATAAACCTCAGAATATCCTGATGGGAAAAACGTGTGAATTAAAGTCACTCAGCCAGTCATACTTTGTAGGATCACAAAGTTATGTACTAGATAGACGATGTTTTGAAGCTTACATAGGGACCAAATTCTCTTAAATAGATGCTGATGATGGGTTGTGTGACCTGCCAAGTTCATTACCCTGGCATGATGCACCAGGTCGACCACTTCCTGCATGAGAACTTGCTTCATATGACACCATTCAGTCTTATATCACTTATGAAAGTAGTTCCATGAATCAAGGATTATCTCCAATAGTAAAATAAATCTTTAATATAAATACAACGTATGTAAAATATATTACTGAGGTAAATGAATTTACAGCCATTAAATGCCAAGGTTATTTTATTTTTCTACTCTGTGTTTCTACCCAGCATATATCCAAAAAATGTAATTTTCTACCCAGTTTATTCTAAATGTATATCTGAAAAAGAATATTTTGAAATCCGTTGTTTATGAAGAATATTATGTTCTTCTCCCTGGTGTTTAACAAGAGTATGTTTCTAACCAGTGTATTCCAAAGAAAGTATATTTTTCCACCAAGAGTATACTACAATAACAGTGTTTCTACCACGAAGTACATGTTTCGAATCTGTGTATATCAAGAAAAGTATGTTTTCTCTTGCCAATACCAGGATAAATGTATGTTTCTCTCCAGCCAATACCAGGATTAACGTGTTCCTGGCCAGAACCTGGATAAACATATGTTCCTAACCAATGTATATTTATATCCAGTGTATAGAAGATTAAGTTTATGTCTCTACCTAATGTATATTAAGATTAGTGTAAGTTCCTACCCAGTGTATACTAAGTTAAGTGTTAGTTTCTAACAAGTGTATATTAAGATAAGTGTTTCTACCCAGTATATACTAAACAATTGATTGTTTTTACCAATGAATAACAAGGTAAGCGTAGATTCTACCAATGTATAACAATATAAGTGTTATGTTTTCACCCAGTGTATTTCTACCCAGGATATACCAAGAAATATACAGTGGAACGAACGAATTTACTTCCTTAGAAAAATGTCATTTAGGTTAGTCTATTTCAGACCCAAAATCACTTCCACAAGCACTTACAATATTACTTACATAATTGCACGATTTCCGGGTGTGTTAACGGGTTCCACTGTATATATTTACTCGGTGAATACCAGTGTAAGAAAGTGTATCTACCCAATTTATACCAAGACTAGTGAATGTTTCTAGCCAGGTAATATAAATCTAGGAGTGTGTTTCTGCCATTGAATAACAACATAAGTGTTTGCTCCTCTCAGTGTACAACAATTTTTAAAATTTTGAACAGATCTGGCTTCGTTGAAAAAGGTATTTCACTTCAAGGTCTTTGAGGACTAAAAACGAAAATGACTAAAATAACAACTGATTGACTTAAGTTTACTCCCTTAAAAACAACTAGACAATCTGTGTTACAAATATCTACTGTATATTAGTAACATTCCTGTATAATGAATTCACTTACATGATTAACCCGACGTTTCTTTACAAATATCTCGTATTTCACTTCTGGAAGCTTTTGACCTCACCTGAGATATTCTGGTGGCAACGTCCACCATATTCATCGCTGACTGATCCACAGTTGGCAGGAACAAATTCCAGGTGCGAACTGAGGAAATGAATCTTAAAGACATACTGCAGTCTTTTCTTGATAGGACAGCAATATGTTTTCCACTAGGTTCCTGTAACTGTTATCTGTTGTATTTCCCAGAAAATTGGTTGCTACTAATCGAGAAGCATTCCACGCCTTTTTCTCCTCACCAACTATGATACATTCAAATTTCTCATCTCTGAGAAGTGTGCGAATCTGTCGACCAACAGATACGTCCACACGCATAGGAAAAATTATGTGCATTGTTCGTGCAATTACGAGGCATCTTTGCACAAATTTGACTGAAATATTCTTGTCAAAAACACACTAAAAAGAGCTTGGCAGGTGAGCTCCGTATGGCTTCTGAGAATGTACTAATGCAATGTATCTAGAAAGGTGATGTAGGACCAGAATTCCCAGTGATGTAGACTGTCTATCATCTGAGTTGATCTGGTGATCCATTCAGTACAATCCTTTTACAATCTTCCAAACAAAAAATAGAAGAAACTTGTAAAAAAGCTACTGATAAGAAATTTAGAAAATTGCATGTATTTTTACAATAACGCATTGTGAGATTGAATCAAAAGCTTTTACCCTGTACAGTTACCATTTTCCCTTCCTGAGTCAGGGATAATAATAACTGTCATGAGTTCATAACTTTACAAATAGAGCCAATTTACAATTTTAAGCAACATTTCCATATTTAGTTACGCAAAACTGTAAAAGAATGACTAGTATTATTTCTGAAGCATTTTGTCTGTAGACCAATGTAATTATGTGTGCACCTAGATAATATTATTACTATGTAAAGTTAAAACATTTTTTTTTTTAAATTGAATATTGACATCAATCACATCGAGTAGTACAGCTATCCTCTTATGTTACTGACACTATAGCAGAACCACCTAAGATGGTTCTGATATCCTATTATGTGAACGACAAAATAACAGAACCGCCCAATATGCATCTGTTATTCTTATATGAAGGACAATATTACAGAACCACCCAATTGAAGCCGCTGTCTTGTTATACGAATGAAAGAATAACAGAAGCAACCAAGATGGATCTGCTATTACATATACATATTACATATACATTTGTTTGTATTATTTTTTAGTGGAGTTTTACAAATTTAATAGCAATAGAAAATGTTGGTGGATTTTAAAATTTGAATAAAATTATTTTTAATATTCAAAACTCATTTTTAACAGATTAAAATTACTGAACAAACTTCAATACACAAAAGTTCAATAGAATGCCAGGGAGTTGTAATTCATTTTCTTCTGATGAAGATTACAATGTGATTCGTTTTTCTTCTCTAGTTTTTGGATATCAGAGAAGTGCTTGAAAGGGCATAAAACAAGTTATTTTCAACCTTTAATCTACTTCGTTGCTTCGTTTTCATTTCAGCCGCTTATCAAGGGCCAAAATTCTTGACAATCATTGGAGCTTTTTCAACTGACAATTTAAATACATTTCGCATTAAAACTCCTCATCAATGATTTCAGGAAAATAGCGGCTGAATTCATTTCCCAGTGCTGTCAACTGCTGCAAAATTTCATTTTTTTTTTAATTCTGGAAGCACTTGGTCTTCACCATCAGCAACAAGAATTAATGACAGTTTCTCAAACATTGCAACATTCTTGATCATGACCTTTGTTTTCCAATTTTCCAGCTTCCTCACGGAAGCTTGCAAGAAATTCATGAATTGTATGATGTTTGTATTCCTTCCTTGCAAGTAAACATTCAGTTTATTCTGCTGCTCAAAAATGTCGTCAATCAAATATTCAAAGCGGCTGATTCATTCCTTATCAACCAACCAGGCAAAGAATTCCATCTTACCCTGAACATCAAAAAATAATTTCAGCTTAACTCTAAGCTCAAATACTCGCTCAATTACATTCCTTGTGAAAGCCGTCAAACATTTGTGTGGAAAAAAAAACAAGCAAATGATGATTTGCATCCATGTCAATACATAACTGCTTGAAACGTCGTCAGTTGGAGGATCCTCCTTTGAAAAATATCACATTTTGAATTGTTTGAGCCAAAACCTTTCCTAGTGGAGCTACAAGTGTTGTAGAGGTCAGTGCCTGACGATGGATTATACAATGAATGTTTTTTCACTTCTGCACTCACATTTTAACATAAACTTGAAATCCAGATTTTGTCCCAAATATAGCTGGTGTTTCATCTGTACAGCAGCCACACACATTATCCACATGAAACTTTCTGTTTCATAGAAATATGAAACATTTTCCAAAATATCTGTGGTCTTTGTAGTTGTTTCAAGAGAACAAAAGGGAAATTCCTCTTTAAATGAGCTGAGGTGAACATATCTTGCAAACACCAGCAACCGTCGATTCATCAAGATTAATTAAAAATATGCCAAATGCTGCAGACTTGATCTTCTGTATATCTTGATCCTTGATGTCAATGGCGGCCACTGATCCTCCTTTGAACATTTCTGTCTGGTAGTGAAACTGTTGCAAGTTTTTTTATCCAATCCTTTTCCAAACAAAATTTCCACCATTTTGAGAGCGGAAGGTTTTATCAAAGTTTCCCCAATTGTATTTTTTGTTTTGCTTTGCTATCTCCAGTACTACGAAATATTAAGCTTCGATAACGTTTTGGTCCAGTTCTAGGAATACCTCTGCATATCCACCTTCATCTTTTTCAAATCATTCCCATGACGCTCATAAAAGCTTTTGTTTTTTTTCCTTGTGACGAGGATGAACATTTTGCAAATGTTGCTTCAACTTTGTTGGTTTCAAAGAATAATTTGACAATGCTTTATTAAAAAGAACACATTGTGGCCTTTCTTCTCCAATGATGATGATGGATGTTAATCCATATTGAATATATGAATCATTGTATCCTCTTTTATTAACACTCATCATGGGCTCCAATTTATATGAATAAAAAACAAGAGTCAGATAAAAAGTGAAAAAATTATCTTTATTTTTAATTAAATTAAAAACAAACTACAATTCTACAGATTGTACATAATCTACAGGACATCATACTTTGTTGAGTAGTGGTCTTCTCTGTTTCAGAACCCCTGTGCTATCTAGTTATACAAATGAAAGAATAACAGAATCACCAAAGATAACTCTGATATCCTGTTATGTTTATGTAAGACGGATACATGATAATTTCTTTACATGCTTATCGTCTTTTTTTGTTCCAGGATCAAATATTGTATTTTTTTTATGTCGAAGAACACCACAAATGATGTAGTTGAAGTTCTAAGAATAAAAATTGAGAAACAAAACATTGTCATTGTGCTTGTATATAAGCCACCAGATGCAACTTCCCAACAGTTCAATGAATAGATTTCGAAAGTTGACTACTGTCTGGAAAATCTTCCATCCCCATCCCCAAACATCTTGCTGTTTGGTGATTAAAATCCAAGACATACAAAACGGAAAAATGTAGCAAATAATGTTGTAGCAGAAATAATCCCTGGAGGCAGATCAAATAAAAAGTTTCACACACATAAGCTGCTGAATTTCTGCAATAAACACACCCTAAGCCAGCAGATAATGGAGCCAACAAGACTGGAAAACACACTTGACCTTACTTTCATAAATAATGAGGACCTGGTAAAAACAACAATATAAAAAACAACTAATTCTGATCACAATCTAATCGAAGTCCAGACTTACATGCACAGGGAACCTGATCTACAAAATGCATACAGCTATGAGGGCACCTTCACCAAATTCAACTTCAACAACAAGAACATCAACTGGGACCAGGTAAACTATGTCCTAAATGAAACATGTTGGGAAGATTTCTTAAATTACATAGACCCTAACCAGTGCCTTAACAATATCAACTTTCTGGTAGCTGAAGTATGTTCAAGGCATATTTCCCTAAGAAAAAAGAAGAGAAGTAAACTGAAGAGAGAGAGACGCTCCCTTTACAGGAGAAGGCGAAGAATCACTGAACTAGATTTTCTGAAACACAGAAGGAAGCGCTAACCAGGGAAGTGGAAAATATTGAGCTTAAGTCAAAGGACTCATACAGGATCCAGGAAAGACAAGAGGAGCTAAAAGCGATTAGTGAAATTGAAAGAAATTCGAAAATTTCTTTTCATATGCCAAAAACAAGGTAAAAACCGCATCTAGTATAGAGCCCCGGCTCAGACAATACGGATACAACACAGATGACAACAAAGACATGAGTGAGATACTGAATTCTCATCGTGATACTGTGTTCAGTGAGCCACTAATCAATCTAACGATAGACAATACAAATAATATTTTCATTGATGAACCGCAAAACCCTGTCATTATATGTCAAATTTGTGACATAACCATAACTCCCTAGACTTTGAGAAAGCCATTGACAACATGCCCATGAACTCAGCCCCAGGCCCAGACTCATGGAACTCTGTGTTCATTAAGAACTGCAAGAAACCACTCTCACAGGCCCTAAGTATACTATGGAGAAGAAGCATAGATACAGTTGAGATTCCATAGTCACTAAAAACAACGGATATATCCCCACTCCATAAAGATGGCAGCAAAGCAATAGCTAAGAACTATTGACCAACAGCTTTAACGTCCCACATCATAAAAATCTTTGAAATTGTTCTAAGAAGCAGGATTGCAAACCACCTGGACTCACAACAATTGAACAATCCAGCTCATCATGGGTTCAGAGTAGGTCGCTTCTGCCTCTCGCAACTACTGGACCACTAGATATGGTTCTGGATGCACTGAAAAACAAACAGAATGCAGATGTATTATAAACAAATTTTGCAAAAGCCTTTGACAAGTGCCATCATGGTGTAATAACACATAAAATGCGTGCTAAAGGGATAAGTGGCAAAGTGGGCAGATGGATCTTCAACTTTCTAACCAATCGAACATAAAGTCTAGTGGTAAACAGTGTTAAATCGGAAGCTGCCATAGTGAAGAGCTCTGTTCCACAAGGCACAGTACTCGCTCCTGTCTTGTTCCTGATCCTCATATCAGACATAGACAGAGATGTAAACCACAGCACTGTATCATCCTTTCCAGACGATACTAGGATCTGTATGAGAGTGTCCTCCATTGAGGACACGGCAAATCTCCAAGAAGATATAAACCAAGTTTTCCAATGGGCAACGGAGAACAATATGATGTTCAATGAAGATAAATTCCAACTACTCAGTTATGGAAAACTGGAGGAAATAATAGCTAGAACTGAGTATACTACAAACTCTAATCACACAATAGAGCGCTAAAGTAATGTGAAGGACCTGGGAGGGGTAATGTGTGAGTATCTCACCTTCAAGGATCACAACAGTGCCACTGTCACATCTGTGAGAAAACTGATGGGATGGATAATGAGAACATTCAAGACAAGAGATGCTAAGCCAATGATGATCCTTTTTAAATCACTTGTTCTCTCTATGCTGGAATACTGCTGTACAGAGAATGTACAGAGAACCTTTACTGCACATATAAGTTCAATCAAACACCTTAACTACTGGGAACGCTTGGAAGCACTTGACTTGTACTCACCTGGAAGATCCTGGAGGGACTGGTCCTTAATTAATCTGGCCACAGAAATCACTCCTACGAAGGCAAAAGACTTGGCATGCGATGCAACATACCCCCATTGAAAAGTAGGGGCGCCATGAGTACATTAAGAGAGAACACAGTAAGTGTCCGGGGCCCAAGACTGTTCAACAGCCTCCCACCAGCCATAATTGGAATTACCAATAGACCTCTGGTTGCCTTCAAGAGAGAGCTGGACAGATACCTAAACTTAGTGCTAGATCAGCCGTGCTGTGGTTCGTACTTTGGACTACGTGCGGTCAGCAATAACAGCCTCGTTGATCAGGCCCTGATCCACCAGGGCGGTTGATCCACGAAATACTCTCCCTGTAGTAGACTCCAGGTAAGAAAATCTGTTTGCTTAAAATATCCATTCCAGTAGTGTTCGATATTTTTTTTTAAACAGTTCGTATCTCAATAGAGTTAGCTGCTTTTAAGGCAACATATTAGCTTTGACAGGAGTGGTTACCACTTTTTTATATATATTAAACAAAGCAACGAATAATTGTGCGAGTGACCGAGACTCGAACCAGAGACTTTAGGCAGCCTCTTAGGAAGGCAGTAAAACTCTCCACACTGTAGACCTTTCCACTACCAAACCCCAGTGAAAACACTAGACTTGCTTTGCCTGACACCCGCTCGTATCCAAAAGTGAGAATGAAATTAGTCTCTGAGCTTACCACTCCCCGAGTACCTAGTGTTCTCACTATACATGTACTGTTTCCTGCCATGGTGGTGCAGTAGTCTAGAGCGTCGACACTTGAGTTGACTTCCTGGGATACTCTCTGAAATCTCAGGTTCGATACTCGGCATTTACAATTTGCTTTAAAACAAACTGTGATACATTTCTGCCCGGAAGAAATATTCGCTAATTATTTCCAAGAAATTTATTTGATGAATAATATTTGCGCACGATAACCTTCACAAGCACAGAAAATTTAAAGATGACTAGAAGATGCATTTTGCACAGAATCTAAAACTGTGCAACAGAGCATTAATGCTTGACACATGATGTACACATTATACGATGCACCAGCCATTGAAGACTGATGCCCTTCACAATTGTTCTATTTTAATCAGAGGAAAGGGTAAACCCGTAGGGGGTTACATAGAACCTGTGGAATGGGAGGCATTCAAATTCCATTGAAGCAAGAGGGAAATAGGTACAGTTCTTTGGATCAAGAAGAACACAAGGCAAACTGATGCTAAAAGGTAAAATAATACTGTACCATTTCGAGAATAAGTGTCAAAACGTCGTCTACATTAGTATATTATGTCTTATATGTTGGATACACGATTGTTGAAAGTTTGAAGCCAACCATAACAACCTGACTCCTCCACCTGTCACACGGAAACAAAAATATGGGAATGGCCTACGTAGTATTTTTGTGCAGAGGACACCCAGAGGACACCCAGGCATGCAAATAGTCCCATGAATCTTCTTCAAGATGAACTTCAAAAAACGTTGTAAATTTTAAACCGATGGAATAAGCCGTTCTTGAATAAGAAACCAAAAATTGTTAGAAAACAGAGAATGTTCTGAAAAAAAGGAAAGTCTCTCCTCGTTAAACTTAAAAGAACTATAAAACCTTTTATTTTTATTTTTTTCCAGTTAACTTTTCTGATTTAGATTCCATTTAAATTTCTTTACATCCTGTGAGAATAAAAATAATTTCATTTTGATTTGTATAACAAATAGAATTCGACGAAACAGACAAAAAATGGGAAATTGACACCCAGACAGCCCAAAAATAATACAGTAATATTTTCACTTAAATTAATCTGCTATTTAGGGTTTGAAGACAATCAACAGAGGCATTCTGTAGTTATGAATTTTGAAAAAATTACTTAATAACATTGGCAAATTGAAATGCGGAAAAGCTCGTAGTGAAGCTGTGTTTTAATAAAGTTCACCATTGGTAAAAGTTTGAAGCCGATCAGAAAACTGCTTTCTCCAGTTGGTTTCAACAATTCAATTTTTTTTTAACTATTTCAGGAAAATTTCCAATTTGCAGCTACTAGGTCAGCAATATTGCCATCTGAAGTCTCACTGAAGGTTCATCTAAGATGACCTAAGATGGTTTAGCTTCCACAAGGTGTAGTGATATAACCATCACAACACTACCTATACAACCTTCATTATAACAAAGATCACACTAATTCAGTTTCCTTCTGCTTTGAAAAAAGTGACGACGGGTCCAATTCCTTGGATCAAAATCCCATTCGCCACCATAAAGTCCCATCTTGAATGGGTATGTTAGTGTGTAATTGGTCCATAAAAACCTGTTTATATGGTTAGAGTGGTGTCCCATACTACCCTTACTAGTGTGAAAAAATATGCCTCCATGGATGAATTTTATTATTAGGCAGGCATGGCTTAGGCATGGCTTAGTGGTTAGGCAGGCATGGCTTAGTGGTTAGAAAGCTGATTCTGGCAGTTTTAGAATTTTGCTTCTTACTCTCACACTCTGCTGGCTCACCCAAGTCAAAAATATCGTACGGTGAGTGCTCAAAATTTTAAATTATTGTCAATAACATTGTGTTTGTTTCGTTATTTTGAGCTACTCATTCAGATATTAATATGTCATATGTTACTAGCTAGTACCACTGCCTTTCTCTTTTTGAATTCTTTAGTTATCTTCCATACACCTGTAAGATTATCACGTAAAAATGTTTGTACTATTAACGTTACTTTGAGACCAGAATGGGAATGCCCTTTGTTATTTCTCTGTTTTGAAAGAACCTTATTAAGATTAAATTAAGATTTTGGCAGCTAAAATACATTCAGGAATATTTCAGTCACAAAATTTAATACGTAAAAATGGCAAAACATTATAGGTAGCAAGAAATATGACAAAAAAATTGAAATCTGAATAAAATATACTGGTGAATTTGCTGATTATCTCTGGAAGTATTTATCACTGTCACTGCTTCAAGATTATTAAAGGCTTCATTTCACTTGTACACAATCAATGAGTGATACATTAATATCTAAAATGTGGATTAAAATAAGCTCTTTGTGTATGTGTAATGATATACATTTCTGTCTATATGAAATATGGTTCTATATATATATATAAATATAGTACTGTTATTGCCTTACTCTCAAGGTCACTAAACACTTGTAGGGAGTAATATGGAAAGTTATACACGTTCAACACATTCAATATTATCTTCCTGCTTTTGTTACAGATTGTTTGCCACAGACAAAGTGGAGTAGACGGTGGGAGGGATCCCATGTGGAGATGACAGTGTGGCTCATAGAAGAAGTCAAGACTGACCCAGAGCAGTCACTCTTGACCTTCACTTTTGAACCAATTGGCTCATCACGTCCCTTTGACTATGACGTCCTCCGTATAAGCCGCCGCCAAGTGGAATTAGTTCGTGTCAGGAAAGGTCACCTGACCAAGAGTGAACTGACTCTGGCACAACCTCTGCCTAGTGGCTGGGCAGCATTTAACCTATCATCAACATCGCTCACAGAGTTGTGGCACTTACCACATACGAAGCTTGTGTCATTATCCACTGACATGACCATTGCCAGTCTCAACATTGAAGGCAGCAATGTCACTGTCAGTTGCAATCACAGTAAGTATCTTGATTTAGTTTACTGCGTTTAAAGCCTATCGACATTACTAGGGTTTTTTAGGCTGCACATCGTGTTCTGTAACAGTCAAGGATATTTCATCCTTTTAAAAAGAGATTAAATATACTCTGAAACTATACACAAAAAACACATTTCTCGGTGACTCTACTCTTGTCATAAATGTTTAATTATTCAGTAATTATTTTTTGATATATAATAAATCAAATCAATGCACAATCAATACAGAATTTGTATTGCTTTGGCAAATAATTAAATATCGGCATCTTATATAGAGTATCAAAGTGTGTTGAACGTTAAAAGAAGATAACAAAACAAGTTGCTAAGAAAAGGACACATATGCATTCAAATAAATATTGAGTTGTGATATATTTTCTCTCTCCTGGATTGTTGTCAGGTTATTGTCTTGTGAGAGTTTGTGGAGAGAAAAAACGACGTTGCAATTAAATGCCTCATCGGGTTAAACATGTGTCGTCTCAGTTAATAATTTGTTGATAATTCTACATACATTATTATAATAAAGATGTGAAGAAAATACTATATTAGCCAATGTGTGCCTGACTGGCGGTGTCTCAGAGAGTCTTAAGCGACTCTTCTATGATGCATCATTATATGCCATACGGAAAAATGATGGCGGAATCAGGCGCATTATGATTGGCAACACCCTTCGATGCTTTGTTACCAGAGCTGCAGTGAGAATGGTGAGTCACGAAGCTGCCACAATGGTGACACCAACTCAGCTCTGTTTTGGTGTTCAACTAGGCTGTGAAGCAGCTGCCCATGCAGCACCGGTATAATTGAATAACAAATAAGATAAAGAATAACAAATAAGATAAAGAGAGGAAAAAAATGATATTTGGTATAGAATGCTATAGTTATTTTTATTGCAAAATTTTGTAATATTTCGTATGCTGTACTGGACCTTACATGTTAAGACGTATTCTCCGGAGGTAAATTCGTTTTTTTTTTGGGGGAGGGAAAATAATATTAATGATTTTCTTTCCTCCTCCTTTGCTGTTTTTCTTATAAATCTGGACGCCGTTTGACCACCTTAACAGGTTAGTCCTTACCAAGAATATTGATCTACTAAAACATGAAAGGAAAATTCTATTTACTGAAGTGAGAAAAGCAAAACAAATATTCTTCAGCTGGGTAACACTCGAGTGGAAAGATCATTTATTAGACAACATATATAGGAAGCCGGGAGTAATAAGACGGAAAACTGAATGTTTACTTGCTAGAAAATTAAACAACCTCACTGAGCATAGTGGATGGTCCCAACATGCTAAACCGGATTTCGCTATTAACCTCTCGAGAGTGCAGCTTACCCGGGGCCAACAGACAACGCTATGGTATGGGTTAAGTTTCGATTCTATTAGTTGGGGCATTAATTATGTTGACCTTGCTAATTCCTTTTGCAGTTTGAAAAATAAGGGGACCTATTCCAGGAAACATTCAACATTATCAAAGGCATGGTATATGGAGCTTTGATCAGACCTGTGAAACCGAATTGTCCCCAATGATTTGTTGTCATACAATGAATTAAGAACAGCTCCTGGACTTCACTTTATGAAAGCAATAGTAATTACAGATATGTTAGATTATAGCAGAAAAGTGAACATGTTATTAGAAGACAGGGAAACCTATGCACCCCTTAATAAGTTCCCTTTGGACCAGGTTAATAAACAACTTAGGGTCTTTCTGATAGGTAATGAGGAATTGATTAAATCAATTGTCAGCTAGACTGCCGACTCTTTCTTATATGTACGGTTGGAGTAAAACCCATAAGCTGGGATTTCCAACAAGACCTAATATTAGCTCAGTGGGATATACGACCTATGCCCTGTCCAAATTGTTGGTAAAATTATTAGCTCCATTGTTTGCTCTAGACCCATTTTCTTTTATACAATGAAAGGAAAATTCCTAAAGATAAGTGCCAGATACTTTTGGAATCATAATTTTAAAGTCTCGTATAACAAAAAGTTTTGAATTCTGACAGCATGCTTGTGACAACTGACATGTCACTAATGTTGTAGTTGCTAAGTCATTACTACATATTCAGTGTTTATGAGCTTTATATATGCATTATGCTTATAATATGTAATATGCTGTCAGTATTTTCTGGCACTTGGCATCTTTCGCGGTGCCACGTTCCATTATTCTTAAGGCGAACCATTCCCATGAACAGATCTTATTGGATTTCCTGCTCTATTTCTGCAACGTTGCAAACTCCTGATGATGTGTTGATTGCAACATAAAAGACCTAGAGCTATCATTCAACTTCTTCTTTGATTATTTTATATCTTTTGCCTCCTGTTCGTGATCATTCCCACTAAAAGTAGGCCTTAAACAGGGATGTATGATGTCACCGTAGTTGTTCAATATATTTATAGATGGGGTTGTAAGAGAAGTGAATGCGAGGGTGTTGGCAAGAAGAGTGGAATTAAAAGATAAAGACTCTAACACAAAGTGAGAGTTGTCACAGTTACTTTTTGCTGAAGACACTGTGCTTTTGGCAGATCGTGAAGAGAAGTTCCAGAAGTCGACGAGTTTGGAAGGGTACATAAAAGATGGAAATTAAGTGAACATAGGAAAGAGAAAATGATGAGGATAACAAGCAATTTAGGAAATGAAAGATTGGATATCAGATTGGAGGGAGGGAATATGGAGGAAGTGAATGTATTCAGATATTTGGGAGTGGACTTGTTAGCAGATGGGTCTATGAAAGATGAGGTGAATAGTAAAACTAATGAATGGAAAAAGATGAGTGGTGCATTGAGAAGTCTGTTGAGACAAAGAACTTTATCCAGGGAAGCTAACAGGGAGATGTATGAGTGCATAGTTATACAAGTGCTCTTATATTTGTGTGAACCATGGGTGGTTAATGTTGCAACAAGGAGAATGCTGGAGGCAGTGGAGATACCATGTCTGAGGACAATGTGCATTATGAATATAATGCAGAGAGTCTGTAGTTTGGAAATTAGGAGGAGGTACAGGGTTACTAAAAATATTATCCAGAGGGCTGAAGAGAGGTTGTTGAGGTGGTAAAGAAACAGAATGACTTGGGAGTGTATAAATCGGCAGTGGAAGAAAGATGGGGTAGAGGTTGGCTTAGGAGAGGTGGGAGGGAGGGGTTAAAAGGAGAGGTGGGAGGGAGGGATTAAAGGAAGTTTTGTGTGTGAGGTGCTTGGACTTTCAGTAAGCATGCTTGATAGGAGAGAGTGGACACAAATAGTTTTTATGACTTGACATGATGTTGAAGTGTGAGCAATATATATATATATATATATATATATATATATATATATATATATATATATATATATATATATATATATATATATATATATATATATATAAATATATTCAAATATATTAAATACCACTATGAAAAATAGAACAATTCCAAGCGCTTTCGTGATTACTCACATTATCAAGGAACTATAAAGCACAAAACATTAGCAAGAAGGCTAATAAAGGGCAAGACTACACCTCACAATCACTCTTGCCCTTTATATGCCTTCTTGCTGATGCTTGTGCTTTATAGTTCCTTGATAATGTGAGTAATCACGAAAGTGCTTGGAATTTCTCTATTTTTTCATAGTGGTTATTTTGCATATTGTGGTATCACCTGTTTACTGTGATCGTATTGCATATATATATATATATATATATATATATATATATATATATATATATATATATATATATATATATATGTCGTGCCGATTAGGTAAAACTTGCGATTTTGGCTTAAATAGCAACGCTCACCTTGCCATATAAGACAAGTGAAAATTTGTGTATGCAATAATTTCGCCAAAATCATTCTGAACATAACGAAAAAAATATATTTCATTGTGTTTGTTTATTATTAAATTAATGTTAACGTATCTAAAATATATTTAGTTGGGTTAGGCTAAATTATATTGCGCTTGTTGTAATAAGGTTAGGTAGGTTTTCAACGTTTCTCTTGGTACAAATTATAAATTCTTACATTAACATAAATGAAAAACATATATCTTTTAACGTATAAGAGAAAATTTTAGAAAGGACTTAATTTTAGATGAGTTTTGCTAATTGACCAGTTTTACCTAATCGGCACGACATATATATATATATATATATATATATATATATATATATATATATATATATATATATATATATATTATATAATATATATTATAAATATATATATTATATATAATATTTTTATATATATATATATATATATATATATATATATATATATATATATATATATATATATATATATATATATATATATATATATATATAAATCACTGCGCTAGCCAAGGTCTTGAACGCATGCTGTACTGACCCGCCCCATGATGAGCGAGAACCACATGACACTTTAAGCCACAGGACCACCAAATCCTACAAGAATGACGCAGCCAGCAGAGCTAGCAGTTTTACCTTCCTCCGAGGACATACGGTGGTGTGGGAGCTTCACAGCAGCGAAAGCCAAGTCTGACCCGAAGCTGTTGTACAATCACATCAGGAAGAAAGGACCAGTCAAAGACCAGGTAATCAGGCTGAGGAAGGTAGGGAGTTCACAAGTAATGACCTTGAAATCTGTGAGGAGCTCAGCATGAGATTCAAAGAAGTATTTCCAGTGGCGACAGAAAGGTCTCTAAAAAGACAGAGAGGTGGGATGCACCAACAAGTGCTGGACACGATACATGCAGCCGAGGAGGTGAAGAGGCTGCTAAGCAAACTAGACATCTCAAAGGTGATAGGGCTGGATAACATCTCTCCTTGCATCCTGAGAGAGGGAGCAGAGGCGCTGTGTATACCACTAAAAAACAATCTTCAACACTTCTATCAATACAGGGCGACTACCTGAGGTATGGAAGACAGCAAATATAGTCCCAATCTTAAAAAAGGGTTCAGACACACAGCTTTAAAATACAGACCAGTGTCACTGACATGTATTCAAAGTCATGGAGAAGATTATCAGGAGAAGAGTGGTGGACTACCCAGAAAGGAATATGCTTATAAACGACAACCAGCATGGTTTCAGAGACGGGAAATCATGTGTCACAAACCTACTGGAGTTCGATAAGGTGACAGCAGTAAGACAAGAGAGAGAGGGGTGGGTAGATTGTGTTTTCTTGGAGTGTAAGAAGGCTTTTGACACAGTTCCACACAAGAGACTAGTGCAAAAGCTGAAGGACCAGGCAGGTATAACTGGGAAGGCACTGCAGTGGATCAGAGAATACCTGACAGGAAAGCATCAGCGAGTCATGGTACGTGATGAGGTGTCAGTGTGGGCGCCTATGATGTGTGGGATCCCAAAGGGGTCAGTCCTAGGTCCACTGCTGTTTCTGGTATATGTGAACGACATGACGGAAGGAATAGACACAGAAGTGTTCTTGTTTGCAGACGATGTGAAGTTAATGGGGAGAATTCAGTCGGAGGAGGATAAGGCAGGACTACAGAGGGATCTGGATGGGCTGCAAGCTTGGTGCAGCAACTGGCTCCTGGAGTTCAACCCCACCAAGTGCAAAATCATGAAGATCGGGAAAGGGCAAAGAAGACCGCACACTGAGTACAGTCTAGTGGGCCAAAGACTACAAACCTCACTCAAGGAAAAGGATCTCTCTAGTGTGTATAATACCTAGCACATCTCATGAGCCACACATCTACCAAATAACTGCTACAGCATATGGGCGACTAGCGAACCTAAGAACAGCATTCCGATATCTTAGAAAGGAGTCGTTCTGGACCCTGTACAACGTGTACGTCAGACCCATATTGGAGTACGCAGGTCCAGTTTGGAACCCTCACCTGTAACTAGAAAAAAGTGGAAAGATTTGCAACGAGACTAGTCTCAGAGCTAAGGGGCATGTCCTACGAAGAGGAGGGACAGGTAAGCCAATGACATAAAAAATTAAACTTTACTTATGATATTAACGTAATTTTCTTAGTCCTCGCCATTTCTTTTAAAGGCCTTCAGCCTCTCATGTGAGTGACTGCTTGTCTGGCTTGCAATTTTTTGTTGTTTCTTCCCAGCCTTGTTGTGCGTTTTGGGTCACTCGACACAGGTGAGATGAGTTGAGCTGCATGATCTAGACATAGATCTGAAACGTGATATTCCCTCACTTTGGGATCTTTGCTGTTCCTCTATCTTTGAGCTGATCAAAGGATTCTTCAACATCCTCATTTAGAGAATGCTGATGTTTCTCTACCTTTGGGCTGATCAACAATTTCTTCAGCCTTCTTCGTTTAGAGAACTTTGCTGTTCCTGTACCTTTGGGATGATCAACAGATTTTTCAAAGTCCTCATTTTGAGAACTTTGCTGTTTCTCATAAGGCCGGCAGCCAAACTCCATTAATTACGCTGCCAGCTGTGTATCATGATTGGTATTGGTACCTCCTGGGGCTGGACTTCACAACAGTCACGACCACAAGCGACCACACAGTGCCACAACCGGCTTTACGTTCCACTCCAGTAATTCCTGAGCGTCTTCCCAATAACATCGGCAACATCATCTTTCTGATATATGTATATATTAGCCTTGTTTCATTGATTTAATTATCTATTTATTTTTTCCATCATTTGCTTCAGATAAGACGAATTCATATTTTTTTCTATATTTTATGAGAGTTTTGCTTATCTTATTTAGTTTTAATATATTTTTCTATGTTTTCCTTCAGCACCTCAGCGTGGCCATCCAGAAAGGAAATGCGATCCCTGATATAAATACTATATATATATATATATATATATATATATATATATATATATATATATATATATATATATATATATATATATGTATATGCAAAACAACCAAGGGGGAGTAGAATGATAACTCTAGGCCTTTGCAATTAACACATCATCATGAGCTTGCAAAATTGCAGAAAAGAGGATGTTCAACAAGTACGTTCCCACAGGACGTCTTCACTGTAGTGTGAAAGGGAGAGAGAGAGAGAGAAAGGGAGAGAGAAGGATACAGGAAGTGCCCCTAGGCATACCAGTGCCCATAGCCAGAAGGATGAATATTATAGCATTAGAAAAATCCCAAAAACATTGATATAATAAAGCCTGAACGAAAGTAACGTGGCAATGATAAAAAATTCGGTCATTTTTCGCTATGATTTCAGTAATTTTACATACATAATTATATTGGGGTAGGGGAGTTTCAGTGGGGAGAAATATATGGGATTAAGTCAGGAGTATCTGAGAGAGTTAGAGCTAAAGAAGGGGTAGCAATAATGTTGAAGGACCAGTTATGGAAGGAGAAGAGGGAATATAAATGTGTAAATTCAAGGATTATGTGGATTAAAATAAGGGTCGGATGTGAAAAGTGGGTTATAATAAGTGTGTATGCACCTGGAGAAGAGAGGAGTGTAGACGAGAGAGAGAGATTTTAAGAGATGTTAAGTCAGTGTGTAGGAGTGTTTGAGCCAAAGTAGAAGAAGCCTTTAGAGTGTGTTAGGTAAGTTTGGGGTGCGAGGTGTAAATGATAATGGGGAGCATTTGATTGAACTTTGTATAGAAAGGGGTTTGGTTATAGATAACACCTAATTTAAGAAAAAGAGGATGAATAAGTATGCTAGATATATGACGTAATGACAGTAGTTTGTTCGACTACGTATTGGTAGATATAAGACTGTTGGGTAGACTTCAGGATGTACATGTTTATAGAGGGGCCACATATATATCAGATCACAGTGAGAGTAAAAGGAAGATGGGATACAAGGAAAATGGAAGCAATAAGTAAGAGAGAGGTGATATTTATAAACTAAAGGAGGAGGCAGTTAGGGTAAGATATAAACAACTGTTGGAGGACAGAGGCTAGTGAGAGTATAGGCAATGGGGTAGAAGATGCATGGGGTAAGTTTTAGAATATAGTGTTAGAGTGTTCAGCAGAAGTTTATGGTTATTGTCCTAGTTTTCTGGATATTTTCTTAGTTCTCTGGATATTTTCTTAGTTCTCTAGATATTTTCCAATTTTTTCTGAATATTTTCCTAGTTTTCTGGATATTTTCTTAGTTCTCTGGATATTTTCCTATTTTTTCTGGGCTTATTTTTTGTCAGTTTACCGGCATTTGTAGCTTCAGGTGAAGGCACCTTCAGTACGCTGACGTAGGTAAAGAGTTATCACAGGTCCATCATATGACAAGAACATTTGAATGGACACACCACGCTGACCACCTGTGTCACTGCATTACGGCTAAATTTTGTGTATAGTACCATTGCCTTCGCTGAGAAGGTGCGGGAGGGAAGAAGAGCGATTTGTGGACTGATGATGTAAAGAGAGTAGTAAGAGAGAAAACGTTAGCATATGAGAGGTTTTTACAAAGTAGAAGTGATGCAAGGAAGGAGGAGTATAGGGAGAGAAAAAAAGAGGTTAAGAAAGTGGTGAAGCAATGTAAAAAGAGAGCAAATGAGAGGGTGGGTGAGATGTTATCAACAAATTTTCTTGAAAATTAGAAAATGGTTTAGAGTGAGATTAATAAGTTGAGAATGTCTAGGGAACGAATGGATATGTTGGATAAAAATAGGAGAGGAGAGTTATTAAAAGGATAGTTAGAGGTATCGGTAAGAAGGAGGGAATATTTTGAGGAACTGTTAAATGTTGATGAAGATAGGGAAGAACCAGTTGTGAGTGTGGGGAAAGTGCATGGGGAAGTGGGTAGAATGAAAGGGGATAAAGCAGCCGGGATTGACGGGTTCAATATAGAAATATTAAAAGAAGGTGAGGATATAGTTTTGGAGTGGTTAGTGTTTTTATTTAATAAATGTATGGAAGAGGGTAAGGTACCTAGGGACTGGCAGAGAGCATGCATAGTTCCTTTGTATAAAGGCAAAGGGACAAAAGAGAGTGTAAAAATTATAAGGGAAGAAGTCTGTTGAGTATACATGGTAAAGTGTATGGTAGAGTTATTATTGAAAGAATTAAGAGTAAGAAGGAGAGCAGGATAGCAGATGAACAAGGAGGGTTTAGGAAGGGTAGGGGTGTGTAGACTAAGTGTTCACAGTGAAACATATAGGTGAACAGTATTTAGATAAGGGTAAAAAGGTTTTCGTGGCATTTATGGATTTGGAAAAGGCGTGTGATAGGGGGGATAGGGGGGCAATGTGGCAGATGTTGCAAATGTTCGGAATAGGAGGTAGATTATTGATAACAGTGAAGAGTCTTTACGAGGATAGTGAGGCTCAGGTTAGAGTACGTAAGCAAGAGGGGGATTATTTCCCAGTAAAAGTAGGCCTTAGGCAAGGATGTGTAATGTCACCACCATGGTTGTTCAACATATTTATAGATGGAGTTGTAAGAGAAGTGAATGCTCGGGTGTTTGTAGGAGGTGTGGGGTTAAAAGATGAAGAATCTAACAAAGTGGGAGTCGTCACAGTTGCTCTTTGCTGATGACTGTGCTTTTGGGAGATTCTGAGGTTGGTTAATGAGTTTTGTAGGGTATGTAAAAGAAGGAAATTAAAAGTGAATATAGGAAAGAGTATGGTGATGAGGATAACAAAAAAAATAGATAATGGAAAATTGGATATCAGACTGGAGGGAGAGAGTATGGAGGAGGGTTATGTATTCAGATATTTATGAGTGGACGTGTCAGCGGATGGGTCTATGAAAGATGAGCTAAGTTATAGAACTGACAAGGGGAAAAAGGTGAGGGTGCACTGATAAGTTTGTGGATGCAAAGAACTTTATATATGAAATCAAAGAGGGGAATGTATGAGAGTATAGTTATACCAACGCTCTTGTGTGGGTGTGTGGCATGGGTTGTGAATATTGCAACAAGGAGTAGGCTGGAGGCAGTGGAGAAGCCGTGTCTGAGGGCAATGTTTGGTGTGAATATAATGCAGAGAATCTGTAGTTTGAAGATTAGGAGGAGGTGTGGGATTACCAAAACTACTATCCAGAGAGCTGAGGAGGGGTTGAGATGATTTGGACATGTAGAGAGGATTGAACGAAATAGAATGACTTCGAGAGTGTATAGATCTGTAGTAGAGGGAAGGCAGGGTAGGGGTCGGCCTAGGAAAGGTTGGAGGGAGGGGGTAAAGGAGGTTTTGTGTGTAAGGAGCTTGGACTTTCAGCACACGTGCGTGAGCTTGTTAAATAGGAGCGAATGGAGACAAATGTTTTTTAGGACTTTACGTGCTGTTGGGGTGTGATCAAGGCAACATTTATGAAGGGATTCAAGGAAACCGGCAGGTTGGACTTGATTCCTGGAGATGGGAAGTACAGTGCCAGCACTCTGAAGGAGGGGCATTAATGTTGCAGTTGTATAACTGTATTGTAAGTATGCCTCTGGCATGACAGTGATGGAGTGAATGATGATGATTTTTTTTCTTTTTCGGGCCCCCTGCATTGGTGGGAAACAGCCAATGTGTTAATAAAAAAAATTATATTGTCAGTGATATATGTCACTGGAAATTATGGAGTAGCCACCCACGGGAAAGCGTGTCCATTTAAAGGGACGAGAAAACGGGAACATTTAAAAGGGAGACTTCTAAAAGTTATGCAAAGGAAAACGGGGCTCATTAAAATAAACTCATTTAAAGAGGGAGGCATCTGTAATTACAAGGAAGACGGCCACAGTTATTCACTCCACATTATTCTGAGGCAAATTCTGGTTCAACCTTCAGAAACTGCAGGAAAAATAGTCCCTAATTCCTCGGTGGGGCACTACATTTGAGACAGTCTAATGCATTCATATAAGAGCCCAATTTTAGACTGTGTACTATTACCACAACTAAAAATGCATCTAATTTGAACAGCCCATCACTGATATTGTATAATGAATGCCAATCATGCTTAATAATTGCCGATTCTACAATATTCCTTTCAAGCCAATAGGAACAAAACAAGATGACTCTTGCTTCCCTCCAATTTGCCGGGTTATTACAAGCTCTAATATGGTTGAAAATCGCGTTTTACTCCTGTGATATACGTATCGAATAATGGTGTTGGGAAATTCTCACTTCTAATGGTTTTCCCGTCTGTCGCAAATATGAGAGACTGCAACCATTGCAACCAACTCTGTAGACACCACCAACACGTTGTTGGGTGCATTCTTTATCAGGATGCTTCTAACAGTCTGTGAATTTTTAAATACTACTTGTATATTAAATCTTCCAAGAGCATTCGGCAGGATAGATAAATTCTCGTTATATGGGAGGACCAGCACATTCTTGGTATGAGGTGTTATCTTAGGTTCTGTTCTATAATAAGTTTTCTTAGCTGCCAGCAAGGCAGATTCCACAAACACCTTAGGATATCGCAGTTTCATGCCAATGTCAAATATTTTCCTAATTTTTTTCATCTAGAAACTTCGGACTGAACACTCTATAGGCTCTCAAAAACATAGTAAGAAACACACTCCTTTTAACTCTAGTCTCATGGTTGGAATAGTAGTGAATGTATGAGCAACATTGGTAACCTTCCTAAATACTGTAAACTTAAACTTTCTATCAACTCGGTGTATCAACACATCTAAGAATGGAAGTTAACAGTCCACCTCTTTCTCCACGGTGAATTTAATAGACGGGACTAAAACGTTAAGTCTTGGAAAAAATGAATCAAGGGTCATATCATTCATATCATTTGGCCAAAGAGACAAGAAGTCATCCACTTATCTGAACCATTTAGCTCTACATGGCAGGATATCTTTCAACAGTCTAGCATCGAAAAATTCCATACACAGATTGCTCAATAAGGGGGACAACGGATTACCCATAGCCATTCCCTGTTTTTGAACACAGTATTTCCCATCAAACTCAAACTTGCAATCAACTTCACTCAGCTTAATCAATTCAATAATGGTATTTTTATCAAAAGGCAAAGATAACTCATCTAATTCTTCTTCCAAATAAGATAGCAAGTCGGGGACAGGGACTCTCGTGAACGACACAGTGACATCAAAACTAACAAGTGTAAAATCATTAGATATGTTGATATTTTGCAATTTGTCGATGAGATCAACATTGTTTTTTAAGTGGGCTTCAGAAATGTTTAAAGCAAAGGAGTTAATATTTTTACCAACCATTTTGACAAGGTATATGATGCCTATCCTACCGAACTAATTATAGGTCTGGCTGGAAAACTGGGCTTGTGGGTTTTAATCAAACAGTACATGTAAGGGAGTGTCGCAGATCTCGCTGATAACTGTTTAATTAATTCCTCATTACCTCTCAGTAAGGTTCTACGTTGTTTATTAAACTTACTATTAACCTGGTCCAATTGGTTCTTATTAAGGGGCACAAAAGTATCCTTGTCTTCTAATAATGTGTTCATTTTTTCTCTATAATCTACCTTGTCCATAATAACTATCACATTTGCTTTGTCAGGTTTCATAAGGTGAAGTCTAGGATCTTTCTTTATTTCATGGTACAACTTTATAAATCTTTGAGGACAATTCAGTTCCACAGGTCTCAACAAAGCTCCATATACCATGCCTTTGCAGATGTTGAACGTTTCAGAGGATAGGTCCCCTTGTTTTTTCAAACTGCAAAAATATTTTGCAAGGTCAACATAATTTGTGTCTCCACTAGTAGGCACGAAACTTAACCCATATCTCAATGCTGTCTGGTGATCATGAGAAAGTTGAACACTCGACAGGTTCATAGCAAACTCCAGGATAGCATGTTGAGACCAGCCACTCTGAGCTATGAGATTGTTTAGTTTCCTAGCATGTGAACATTCTGTTTTCCATTTCATTATTCTCAATCCACTATATGTATATGTAATCCAGTAAATGGTGTTGCCACTCAGGTGGTACCATGTTGAAAAACTTTTGTTTGGCTTTTCTAACTTCAGTAAATAACATTTTCCTTTCGTGTTTAAGGAGATCAATATTCTTAGTAATCACTAACCTGTGGAGGTGATCAAATGGGGTCGACGACAGATTAAGCAACCTGTTTTGTAGAAGCGATTTTGAAGGACTGAAACCCATTAATAAACTCTTCATAGTTATGACCTTGGAAAATTGGTAATGACAATGTAGGAAGACAGGGTAATATGCCATGTGTAGTAGTTGTCACACGTGTAACAGGTGGACCACTAGTTACAGTAGGTATCTTTGACAGAGCTTTGCGGCAAGTAGCCTGTACTCCTGTCCACCTTTACTGTTGATCACTAAAAGTACCCAAGACATTTTTAATGTTATCCTCAGACGGATTTGATTCTAGGAATTCACTTTCATATTTCGCATAATCTGAATTAATGATTTCCAAACGCTTAGTAAGTAATTCCAGTTTTACTTCTAAATCATCAAAATCAATATTTGTCTTGGGTCAACCCTACACAGACTGAAATTAGATTTTCTAATTGTGTAATCTTAGTCTGCAAAGAGTTAAATTTAATGTCCAATGATGCCATTGTGCTGGAATACTGAAAATAATTCCTATCACCACACTTAGAGTGTTTAAAAACTGTGAACAGCTAAGTGTTTATTGTGATTGTGTCAGCAACACCACTGACCCACTAATCGTAACCTTAGGGTCAGTGACCTTGAAGGGTACAGGGTACATATTGCCAATCCTTGATGTCGGCTGTTGATGCTGGTATCAGCTTGGAACACTGCTGAGTCGCCATAAGTAATGATGTTATACACTTCATTAATAACTGTATATCACACATTTATATATAAATGTCACTGTTAATATGAAATCTTAAACTTAACATAACTTCCTTAAATAAATAAGAGACAAACATAATACACAGTGCCATCTCTTAATTTGCATCTATAAACATTATAAACACTATGTGTTTGTATACACATTCAGAGACAAGCTGAGCACCATCTGTTTTGCTCGCTGTGTCAGCGTTAGTGAATGCGAGTGAAGAGTGGGTGATTAGTGGGTGTGCCAGCCCACTGGGTACTCCATTTTCTTTTGGATGATGGGTGACTCTGAGCTGGGGGCACCTTTCATTATTATTATATTGGCTAGCGGCGGCCTCCCATTCTCTTTGATTGACCCTGGAGGGACTCGTATATTCTGATTTCTTTTGTAAAAACACTCGTTTTACAGAATTTTCTCAGACCTTGGCTCGTTATTATTTGTACACTGTAGTACAAGCTTTTGGAATCACTATGTGTCCACTTATCTGGTTCGAAGGACCAACTGTTAGGGATATGGCACAAGGTAAACTAAGATAAAGGTAAAGGACTGTAATTGGTAATTTAGCTTGAAAGACAGCTCTCACGTATGCAGCCATTCCAGTAGGCAATGTTTGAAGCTGTACTATGCACTCCCTAAGGACTGAAAATTAAGTGAGTATGGTATAATTGCCCCTGAGGAGAGTATGGCAATATACATTCAGTAACTGAATACTGAACAGTACCTTAGGTACGCTGGCGACTTCCTTTTGCTAGCTCGACTGTTGCTACTAGACCGGCCGCTTCTATTCGGCTTGTCATTAGTCTTCCTAGCCTTGGCAACGTTGGGTGATGACTGCCATACAACTGCAGGGAAAGTAACCACTGGCTGCAGCTGTGGTGTCGCCCTGGTTGAAAACGGGTGAACGGGCATGGGAGTGTCGATGAAGAGGCAAACCTTACCCTTCTCACTAGGAGGTTTAACTTTATCGATGGCTTCGTAAGCACCCAGGACTGCGTGCTCGGAGCCGAGCCCTAACGCATCGATGGCGCCCTGGAGAATAGGTGGGGCATCTCTCCGAATGACGCCTACGGCCAGCATGGGGATGATGTCTTTAACCTTAATACTGTCTGAGTCCGTAACCCACGCGGTAGCACGAATAGCATCACTAAAGTCTTTCGATGCTTGCTCAAAACGGCATATGCAAGCAAGGGGGCTTTCGTGAACAGACTGACACTCGTTCGAAACGCTGGTGACAATCTTAAGGTAGTGGTGTTGATGACTATGCCTGAAATAGCGTTGAAATTCCTCCTTAAGCGCAGCCCAAGATTGCAAATTGCAAACTCGGTCGATGTATGTGCACAAAGGAACTAATGTCACTCTTGGAGAGATCTTGACTGCACCACTGATATACTGGCATCAGTAGGGAGATCGTGTTTATCCTTAACTGATGTCTCGACTGATTGCAACCATGGCTCTAATATACTTGAACGACCGTCGAAAAGAAGGGCCGGGTATGATCGACTAGCAAACGCACTCGTGGTTGAAACGATAGCCACGACCTGACCGACTGCCAGAGCAGACAGTACAGACTGTCTACATATATATATAGTATGTGATTAGTAATGGTAAGTAATACACCAAGGAAGAAGCTACTTAGTACATTTTGTGCTTCTCATATATTGTAACCTTTAGATTGAATTGAATGTCTTCTGATTGTCTAAATTAAGATTCTTATTACATGTTTTTTAATTACCCGATTTAATATATTCTCATGCTTATGAATAATATTTTTCTAAATCAAACGTTTTATAAAAATGAGTTAATTTTGTCATAAAAAAATGCACATGTTTTGCAGATGTGTTTGGCTGGATGTTGGTTGAGGGTGGGGTGGTGATAGTGCCACTGCCCCACCGCCACCGTCACTACCTCAGTACGTATTCCAACACTGCTTCACAACCCAGACTCACTTTGGGGCAGACTACACTACAACTGGGATGGGATGGTTTCACTTTGGTTGACATGACTCGCTATGACAATAAATATCAGAAACCTCTACCAGCAACCACTGAACATCACTTCGTTATCTCTTGCAATTCTTCTCATGCTGAAGCTGTCATCTGTAACATTGAGGTAAATGTGCTATAGATACACTAAATAGTTATGCAATTCACTGATGCTCTCACAGAAAATCAGAACAATATTTTGAAACTTATGTTTAGACCTAGCATATTATTTTTTGTTGTTCATCGATGTCGCACAAAATGAGAAATCTTATATATATTTCAGGCTGGGAAGACAATCTTAAAATCTGTGAATTTAGTGGAGTTACCAACCTCGGTAACTATTCAGGGAAAATCAGAGGAGCAGTTCTATGTATTCTAACACCGAGTCAATGACAGTGTTACTGACGATTTAGTATCTTCATCTGCTGCAGGTAAGACAACTGATTATTGAACTGTTGGTATTGAAATTCTGATAATATGCATACTCTTGCCTCCTCCTAAAAATAATACACGAACACATGCTTGTGGATTTTCTCTTGGAAAATTTATATGATGATTACAGAATTAAATTGAAAATAAAATGAGAAAAAGACATTGTATTTCCTTTCCAAGATAGACTTATAATCAGAGGTAATCCATCATTGGAAAATATTCCTTAACATAAGAATACGGAGTTGGGGAAATATATATGATATAGCCACCAATTTTAGGACCGAGTATACTCTGTTTTAAAGCACGTTTTTTGCGGGTGTCTTCCTACTCCTCCCGCGCATCTGGGTTCCCGTTCTCTATTTCTGACCAATCACAAGCCTTCTGTGAGTCGCTCCAGCTAAGTGAGGACGGCGTCTGCTCGCTTCCCATTGGTTTAAAGACCAAAATGTAAACACTTGTAGCTTGGCATCGCCCAGAGCCGGATTTTTCCTCTACTGACACTCATGTCAGAAATTGCTTCATAGCCTTTCATTGTAGCAATTAGTGATCTAGAATGATTGTTCTTTCTAAGGAAATTCAGGAATATGGGACTTGAAAGTTTTATCTCTTTTCAATGTGTCCATGTTGCTCTTTGTTTCATTTTTATATTTTTTATACTTACAAAATGTTTGGAAACAAGTTCCATTTATGTTTCTGATTTTGTTTATTTGTATAATAAAATAGAAAAATACTTATTTGGCGTTTTATTAACAATTGCAAATTTGCAACATTCAGACTTTGACACCCTTTACCGGGCGGGACTGAGTAAAATAGGTACTCGAATATTGGCAATTGAACAAAAAGCTATTTTCAGAATTCCATTTATATGGGCTCATTTCCCTTACATTGAGATACTCTATCCACTCATAGGAAATACATTTCAAAATTCACATTTTCCTAGGAGTGCCCGGAAAGGGTTTTAAGAGAGGTGAGGTCTTGTGAGAGTTTCCTCGGGATATCCAATTTCCTGAAATAAAGTTACACAAAGTATCATAAATCTTAATTGTAACAACAAATCAATCGAAGGAAATGATATAAAGTAACACACAATACAGGTACATGACTGACAGTTGACTTGCATTAAATTACTTAATCTGCAGCATAATGATGTCAGGTGCTACAGGTCTGGTCAGGGGAACAGGAAAGTACCTGGTAAATATTACTTTTGCTGTAGTATGGGTAAAATCAAGTGCTAACCATCTGGTTATATGAAGAGTGAGGTGAGAACTAGTGTTAAGTAATTTGTGCAGCTGAATGCTTGAGGTCACCTGCCGGAAGGTGATAGAGGATATTTTATACAAGAGGTTTTGCAAGCATGAATACACAGAGGTTTTGCTTTATGGTGTTATAGGACCTGATGAACCTGGCTTTCATACAGTCTCTCATCACACAATAAATTTTCACGTAGAATGAGTTGGGCTCCGTTCCTGGTCATATTTTGTGTAGCTCAGACCCTATGTATCACACGCACACGTTGTTGGTGTTGTGTGTTCTACATGAATATTTATTTTTCTAAAAGGTGTGTCATCATATCATGGGATATCTCACCTACATAGAGCATAATTTACTGTGCATAGGAAATTGTATGAACTACGATTAAGTCCTTGGTTTCTGTGATGAGTTTTTCACCTAACTCTTTCAGATTTACCCAATATTTTTATTAAAATATTCAAAGATCACACCACATTTTCAGAAAAATATTCATAGACACCAATTATTTTCCTTAAATTCTTTATGAAGTACTCCTTATTTTCATGCAAATATTCGTAAGATGACCCATATTTTCATTGCATTCTTCATAGATTCCTCCTCATTGTCATGTAATTATTCATAGGATTCCCCATATTTTCATTAAATACTACGTAGAATAATCCATATTTTCATTAAAATACTCAAAGATTACACCACATTTATAGTAAAATATTTATGAGATTCTTCAAAATTTCATTAAAAGCTTCATAAAATATTCAATGTCTTCATTTAAATATTCGTAGAATATCTATAAATATTAACTGGCCTCCACTCCAGAACAATAGATATTAGAGGCAGCAAATAAAACCCCCCTAAATTCCACCAATATAACCACATTTGTCTTTTGCAAACATACAGAGTCTAAAGCTGTCAAAAAACAAAAAAATCCTTACATCAAGGGACTGCTCACGGAGTCAAATGCAATGTTTGTGACATTCACAGAGACCCACTAAAGGATCATTATGACAACGAAATATGGATCCCAGGTACAACCTATTCAGATGTGACAGACTAAACAGGCAACAAGGGGGGATTGGCCTGTACGTCACAGAGTCGCACATTTGCTCAGAACTTCTAAACACCTCAAATGATGTAGTTGAAGTTTTGGCGTAAAGATTGAAAACCAAAACCTTGTCATTGTGGTGGTATACAAGCCTCCAGATGCAACTTCCCAGCAATTCCAGGAGCAGCTTTTGAAAATTGACCACTGTCTGCAAAATCTCCCAACTCCTGCCCCAAACATCTTACTACTAGGAGATTTCAACTTCAGACACCTAAAATATTAGAGCCTTCAAGACTACAAAATACGTTGGACCTCATCTTCACTAACAACGACTATCTGATACGGAATATAACTGTATCAAAGATAATGCACTCAGATCACAACATAATAGAGGTACAGACATGTATGCACAGGGCTCCTGACCAGCAAAATGTGATCAGTCAGGAAGGTCTCTTCACAAAATTCAATTTTAATAACAAAAGCATACAATGGGATCATGGCAACCATGTCCTAAATGAAACATGCTGGGAAGATATCCTAAACAACACGGATCCAAACAGTTTCCTAGAAAAAATGAATTCTGTGGTTCTTGAGATCTGCTCAAGACACATTCCATTAAGAAAAAGAAAGAGAAGATGTAAACTAGAAAGAGAGAGACGCTCCCTATACAGACGAAGGCGAAGAGTCACAGATCTGCTGAGAGGGGCCAATACATATCTGAAATATGTAGAGGCACTGGTCAATGAAATTACAAATATTGAACTTAAACTGAAGGAATATTACAGGAGACAAGAATCACAGGAAGAACTAAAAGCCATAAAGGAAATTGAAAAAAAAAAAAACTTTTTCTCTTATACCAAATCTAAGGAAAAACAACATCCAGCATTGGGCCTCTGCTTAGGAGGGATGGGACATACACAGATGACAGCCAAGAAATGAGTGAGACATTAAAGTCCCAATACGACTCAGTGTTCAGCGAGCCGCTGTGCAGACTAAGCGTCGACAATCCAAATTAATTCTTATGAACGAAACGCAAAATTTGGTCATCTAAAAAATCTCGGATATTATTCTAACTCCACAAGACTTTGAAAAGGCAATAAATGACATGCCTATGCACTATGCCCCAGGCCCAGACTCGTGGAACTCCGTGTTCATCAAGAATTTCAAGAAGCCCCTATCGCGTGCCTTTAGCATTCTATGGAGAGGGAGCATGGACACAGGAGTCATCCCACACACACTAAAAACTTCAGACATAGCCCCACTCCACAAGGGAGGCAGTAAAGCAATTGCAAAGAACTACAGACCGATAGCACTAACATCCATATAAAAATCTTTGAGAGGGTTCTAAGAAGCAAGATCGCCAACCACCTAGATACCCATCAGTTACACAACCCAGGGCAGCAAGGGTTTAGAGCAGGTCGCTCCTGCCTGTCCCCGCTCCTGGACCACTATGACAGGGTCCTGGATGCTGTTGAGGATAAACAAAATACAGATGTAGTATACACAGACTTTGCAAAAGCTTTCGACAAGTGTGACCATGGCGTAATAGCACACAAAATGCGTGATAAAGGAATAACAGGAAAAGTTGGTAGATGGATCTATAACTTCCTGACAAATAGAACACAAAGAGTAATAGTAAACAGAGTAAAATCCCAGGCAGCCACGGTGAAAAGCTCTGTTCCACAAGGCATAGTACTCGCTCCCATTCTATTCCTCATCCTCATTTCTGACATAGACAGAGATGTAAGCCATAGCTCCGTGTCTTCCTTTGCGGATGACACTCGGATTGCCATGGCAGTGACCTCCATTGAAGACACTGCAAAACTCCAAGCGGACATCAACCAAATCTTCAAATGGGCCACTCAAAACAATATCAAGTTCAACGAGGAGAAATTTCAACTATTCAGATATGGAAAACTTTAGGAAATAAAAAATGTATAAAGGTATACGACAAATTCTAACCATACAATAGAGCGAAAAAGAAATGTGAAGAACTTGGGAGTGATAATGTCAGAGGATCTCGCCTTTAAAGACCACAACAATGTATTTACCTCATCGGCTAGGAAAATGATAGGATGGATAATGAGAACCTTCAAAACTAGGGACTCCAAGCCCATGATGACACTCTTCAAATCACTTGTTCTCTCTAGGCTGGAATAATGTTGTACACTAACAGCCCTCTTCAAGGCTGGCGACATTACAGACCTGGAGTGTATACAAAGAACTTTCACAGCTCACATAAGTACGATAAAGCACCTAAATTACTGGGAACGGTTGAAGGTCCTTGACCTGTATTCCCTGGAACGCAGGCGAGAGAGATTCATGATAATATACACTTGGAAGGTCCTGGAGGGATTGGTACCAAACCTGCACACGAAAATCACTCCCTATGAAAGCAAAAGACTCGGCAGGAGATGCAACATTCCCCCGATGAAAAGCAGGGACGCCACGAGTACATTGAGAGACAACACCATAAGTGTCTGGGGCCCAAGACTGCTCAACTGCCTCCAAGTATACATTAGCGGGATTACCAATAGACCTCTGGCTGTCTTCAAGAAGGCCCTGGACAGGCACCTATAGTCAGTACCTGACCAACCAGGCTGTGGTTCGTACGTCAGTTTGGGTGCCGCCGGCAATAACAGCCTGGTTGATCAGACCCTGATCCACCTTGTGGTCTGGTCTCAGACCGAGCATCGGGGGCGTTTACCCCCGAAACTCTCTCCAGGTAAACTCCAGGAAAACCCATATTGTCAATAAAATATTCATAGTATGTCCCAAATTTTCATTAAAATCTTCATGGAATTTTAAAATAAATCTTCATAAAATCCCATATTTTCATAGAATATCCATGACCTATTTGAAAAAAAAAACACCAATATTCAATGATATTTCATCATCACAAAAGTACTAATCCACACAGTTTTATGCACTAGTGCCTTCAGAGATCCAATAACTGTTAAGCCATCCATTTCTCATATAATAATTTCTCTCACAAATCTTTTTCTCCACTGAGAAAACATGAATATCATAAATTTCATATATGAACACCATAAATTACATTACAATCACTGAAAAGTTACATGTTATCCACCAAAAATTACTACATAAACAGGTTAGCAGTAATCTGAAACCAAGACAACAGTGCATAAGTGTTCGCAATAAAGCTAACAAAATCATTGGCTTCATATCAAGAAGTATAAATAATAGAAGTCCTCAGGTTGTTCTTCAACTCTATATATCCTTGGTTAGGCCTCATTTAGATTATGCTGCACAGTTCTGGTCACCGTATTACAGAATGGATATAAATGCTCTGGAAAACGTACAGAGGAGAATGACAAAGTTGATCCCATGTATCAGAAATCTTCCCTATGAGGATAGACTGAGGGCCCTGAATCTGCACTCTCTAGAAAGGCGTAGAATTAGGGGGGATATGATTGAGGTGTATAAATGGAAAACAGGAATTAATAAAGTGGATGTAAATAGCGTGCTAAAAATATCTAGCATTGACAGGACTCGCAGCAATTGTTTTAAATTGGAAAAATTCAGATTCAGGAAGGATATAGAAAAGCACTGGTTTGGTAATAGAGTTGTGGATGAGTGGAACAAACTCCCGAGTACCGTCATAGAAGCTAAGACGTTGTGTAGTTTTAAAAATAGGTTAGATATATACATGAGTGAATGTGAGTTGGACCTGATTAGCTTGTGCTACTAGGTCAGATGCCGTGCTCCTCCCTTAAGTGAATGTGACTGACCTGACTAGGTCAAGGCATTAGCTTAAGTGGGTGGGAGAATTGGACCTGCATCGCATGGGCCAGTAGGCCTGCTGCAGTGCTCCTTCTTTCTTATGTTCTAAAATATCACACCATGAACACCATAAATTACAACACAATCACAAAAAATTACATCTCATCCACTAAAAAAATCACAACATGAACACTAAAAATTACCATATGAACACTAAAAATTACAATATGAACACCATATATTACATCTCAATCACCCAAAAAATTACAACATAATCACCATAAATTACAACATAAGTACCTAACCTAACCATACCAAACCTTTCATAACCTAACTCAACCTTGCATCAAGATAATCATCATCTATCCTAACCTAACCCTATCTAACCTATCAAGATCACCATCATATAACCTAACCTAAGCATACATAACCTAGCATATCCTAACCTAAGCATACATAACCTAGCATATCCTAACCTAAGCATACATAACCTAGCATATCCTAACCTAAGCATACATAACCTAGCATATCCTAACCTAGCATATCCTAACCTAAGCATACATAACCTAGCATATCCTAACCTAAGCTTACATAACCTAGCATATCCTAACCTAACCTTATCTAACATAACCAAATCCAACCAAACCTTACCTACTCTTGCATAACGTAACATAACCTATCCTAACCTAACCTAACTTAACTCAACCTAACGTACTTTTCTTAGTTCAAGATCACCATCACCTAACCTATCCTAATCTAACCTAACCTATCCTTTGATCAAGATCACCATAACCTATCCTAACCTTCCACATATCCCATACATTACCACATCAAAGATCATATTCCATTTCCTCGGATCTAGAACACCATCACTTAATCTAGCCTTACATATTCTAACCTTCAATCAAGATCATCATCGCATAACCTAACTTAATAATATCTAACCTAACCTAACATAATCTAACCTATCCTTCGCCACCCTTCTCCCCACCACTTAACCTAACCAAACCTACATCAACATAATATCTCAACATCTCAATATCATAACTTCTCAACATAATATCCAGAGTTTCTCTACACCAGAAACCAAAAAACATAAGTTTTCATAAATCTCCTCTATAAGGTGTGGAGACATTAAGAGAGGTGGTATAGAGGAGAATTAAAAAATAATAATAAGTGTGATTCGAGAAGAGATTATTTGTTTGTAGTGTAGAAAAACTCGTATATATTATGTTGAGATTTGTTGAGTGTGTAATGTAGGTTACGTAGGTTTGGTTAGGTTAGGTTCAAGGTTAGATTATGTAAGGTTAGGTTAGGTGAGTGTGTACTTGTTCCAAGGAAATGGAATATGGTCTTTAATGTAGTATATATTGAAAATGGAAATAAAATATGATCGTTGATGAGATATATTGAAGATTAGATTAGGTTATGGTATGTTATGGCAAATGGGATCCAAGGTTAGGTTAGATAAGATTAGGTTAAGTTAGATAATGTTGATCTTGATTCTAGGTTGGATTAGGTTATTATCAGGTTAGGTTGGGTTAGGTAATGGTATTCTTGATGTAATTTTTAGTGATGAAAATGTAATTATGTGGATTGAGATGTAATTTTTGGTGTTCATGATGTTATTTTTGCTGTTCATGTAGATTACTTCATTATTTAGTTTATATGTTGCATGGGTATTTTCTTATCCAATGAATAGAACTTTGAATTTGTCTATATTAAACTGCATCTGCCACTTCTCCGACCACCGCATCAGTCTAATCAAATCATCCTGGAGTGCTCTAATGTCCTCATTACAATGAATTAGGCGACCTATTTTGATGTCATCAGAAAACTTGCTTATATCACTATTTATTCCCTCATCTATGTCGTTTATATAAATTGTGAATAACAAAGGGCACAACATTGACCTCTGTGGGACACCACTCATGACGAGCTTCCACTCTTGATTTCTCCCCATTGATGCAAACACTCTGCTGTTTATCTGCCAACCACGCCTCTACCCAGGAAAAAAATTCTCTTATTCCGTGTGCCTTAATTTTCTTCAGTAGCCTCTGATGTGGAACTCTATAAAAACCCTTACTGAAGTCCACATACACAATTTCATATTCATTACCATGATCTACCTCCTCAAGTACCTTGGTGAAAAAAGTTAGTAAATTCGTAAGGCAGGAACTCCCCTTGTAAAACCGTGCTGAGATTCATTAACCAATTTATGCCTTTCAGAATGGCTACGAATTGCCTTGGCAATTATTGATTCCATAAATTTTCCCACTGTGGAGGTAAGGGATTTTTTGGTCTATACTTCGAATCTAAGGACCTGTCTCCTGCTTTGTAAATAGGTATTACATTTGCCATTTTCCACTTGTCTGGCACTATGCCAGTTTGTAGTGATATGTTGAAAAGACTTGCCAAAGATTTGCTAAGTTCCTCTTTATATTCCTTTAAAACGCTTGCAAATAGTTCATCAGGGTCCAGTGATTTGTTCGATTTTAAGTTATCTGTTTGTCTGAGGACCATGTCACTAGTTATCCTAACCGTGCATAGTTTATTATCGTCCTGTTCTACATAATTTATCATTTCTGGAATTTCGCTAATATCTTCCTGCGTAAAAACTGAGAGGAAATAAGATTTAAAAATTTCATACATTTTCTTATCACTGTCAGTGATCTGACTTGAGCTACTTTTGAGTGGGTCTATTTTGTCCCTAATCTTACTTCTATATACCTGAAAGAAACCTTTTAGGTTAATCTTCGAATCCCTTGTCACTTTAACCTCATAATCTCTTTTAGCTATTTTTCTATTCCTTTTTTATGTCTCTCTTTAATCGAATATATTGATTTTTTAACTGCCCATCCCCTCTTTTGATATGCCTATATATGCCTTTCATTTGACCAATGAGATCTTTTAATCTATTGTTTATCCATTTGGGATCATTTTTTTGTTGACCTAAATTCCCTACTTGGAACATAAGTTCTCTAGGCAGCTAGAACTATGCTCTGGAAAACGTCATATTGGCAACCAACACCACCTACCTGACCCTTAGTCAGGTCGTTCCAATTTAGCTCACCCAAGTAATTTCTCAGTCCCATGAAATCGGCCAAGTGGAAGTCTGGGACTGAAACGTGATTGCAGTTATTTGGGTAATTACATGATATGTTGAAACTAAATGATTTGTGATTGCTTTCCCCAAGATCATCATTAACCTCATGATTATTAATTAGTAATTCCTTGTCAGCAAGAACCAAGTCAAGCAGATTGTTTCGTCGTTGGTTCTGTCACTGACTGTTTTAAAAAGCAATCCTGTATCGTTTTAAGAAAGTCACTAGACACAAGATTTCCTGTTATATTGTTTTAATTTGTCTAAAGTTAAAATCTCCTTATGAATTTCGTCCCATAGCAGCTTACTACACTCCTTATCAAGATTTGGGGGCCTATAAAACACACCCAAAATTAATTTGTCACGATCTTAGAGAAACTATAGCCAAACAGATTCTGTGTTCGATGCTTCTAATCTTGTCTAACAAAACACTTTAAATTATCTCTGACATACATCGCCACTCTACCACCGTTCATATTGACCTTATCAGTGTGGAATAGTTTATAGCCTTATATGTAACATTCAGAAGGCATTTCTCTATCTTTCAAATTGAACCAGGTCTCCGTTATACCTGGAGTTTACCTGGAGAGAATTCCAGGGGTCAACGCCCCCGCGGCCCGGTCTGTGACCAGGCCTCATGTTGGACCAGAGCCTGATCAACCAGGCTGTTACTGCTGGCCGCACGCAGTCCAACGTACGAACCACAGCCTGGCTGGTCAGGTACCGACTTTAGGTGCCTGTCCAGTGCCTTCTTGAAGACAGCCAGGGGTTTGTTGGTAATCCCCCTTATGTATGCTGGGAGGCAGTTGAACAATCTTGGGCCCCTGACACTTATTGTGTTGTCCCTCAACGTGCTAGTGGCACCCCTGCTCTTCATTGGGAGGATGTTACATCGCCTGCCGAGTCTTTTGCTTTCGTAGGGAGTGATTTTCGTGTGCAAGTTTGGTACTAATCCCTCGAGAATTTTCCACGTGTATATAACAATGTATCTCTCCCGCCTGCGTTCTAGGGAGTACAGGTTTAGAAACTTCAAGCGTTCCCAGTAATTGAGGTGGTTTATCGCAGTTATGCGTGCCGTGAAGGTTCTCTGTACATTTTCAAGGTCAGCAATTTCACCTGCCTTGAAAGGTGCAGTTAGTGTGCAGCAATATTCCAGCCTAGATAGAACAAACGATTTGTAAAGTGTCAACATGGGCTTTGCATCCCTGGTTTTGAAGGTTCTCATTATCCATCCTGTCATTTTTCTAGCAGATGCGATTGCTACGGTGTTATGGTCCTTGAAGGTGAGATTCTCGGACATGATCACTCCCAGGTCTTTGACATTAGTTTTTCGCTCTATTGTGTGGTTGGAATTAGTTTTGTACTCCGATGAGATTTTAATTTCCTCACGTTTTCCGTATCTGAGTAATTGAAATTTCTCATCATTGAACTTCATATTGTTTTCTGCAACCCATTTAAAGATTTGGTTTATGTCTGCTTGGAGTCTTGCAGTGTCTTCAACGGTGGACACTGTCATACAGATTCGGGTGTCATCTGCAAAGGAAGACACGGCACTGTGGCTTATATCTCTGTCTATGTCCGATATGAGGATGAGGAACAGGATGGGAGCGAGTACTGTGCCTTGTGGAACAGAGCTTTTCACATTAGCTGCCTCAGACTTTACTCAGTTGACTACTACTCTTTGTGTTCTACTTGTTAGGAAATTATAGATCAATCTACCAACTTTTCCTGTTATTCCTTTATCACGCATTTTGTGTGCTATCACACCATGGTCACACTTATCAAAGGCTTTTGCAAAGTCTGTGTATATAACATCTGCATTCTGTTTGTCCTCTAGAGCATCCAGGACCTTGTCATAGTGGTCCGGTAGTTGAGACAGACAGGAGCGACCTGCTCTAAACCCATGCTGCCCTGGGTTGTGTAATTGATGGTTATCTAGATGAGTGGCGATCTTGCTTCTTAGAACCCTTTCAAAGATTTTTTATGATATGGGACGTTAGCGCTATTGGTCTGTAGTTCTTTGCCATTGCTTTACTGCCGCCTTTGTGGAGTGGGGCTATGTCTGTTGTTTTTAGTAACTACGGGACGACCCCATAGTCCATGCTCCCTCTCCATAGGATGTTAAAAGCACGTGATAGGGGCTTCTTGCAGTTCTTGATGAACACTGAGTTCCATGAGTCAGGGCCTGGAGCGGAGTGCATGGGCATGTCATTTATCGCCTTTTCAAAGTCATGTGGCGTCAGGGTAATGTCAGATAGGCTTGCGTCTACCAGGTTCTGTGGCACTCTCATAAAAAAATTCATTTAGGTCTTCAACTTTTAGTCTGGTTAGCGGCTCACTAAAAACTGAGTCATACTGGGACTTTAATAACTCACTCATTTCCTTGCTGTCATCTGTGTAAGACCCATCTCGTTTTAGTAGGGGCCCAATACTGGATGTTGTTCTCGACTTTGTTTTGGCATAAGAAAAGAAATACTTTGGGTTTCTTTCAATTTCATTTATGGCTTTTAGTTCTTCCTGCGTTTCTTGATTCCTGTAAGATTCCTTTAGTTTTAATTCGATGTTTGCTATTTCTCTGACCAGTGCCTCCCTACGTATTTCAGATATATTGGCCTCTTGTAGCCGCTCTGTTATTCTTTGCCTTCGCCTGTATAGGGAGCGCCTCTCTCTTTCTAGTTTACATCGTCTCTTCCTTTTCCTTAAGGGAATTTGCCTTGAGCAAACCTCAAGTGCCACAGAGTTAATTTGTTCTAGACATAGGTTAGGATCCGTGATGCTTAGGCTATCTTCCCAGTTTATATCATTTAGGATTTGGTTTACTTGGTCCCACCTTATGTTTTTGTTATTGAAGTTGAAATTGGAGAAGGCTCCCTCGCGACTCATCACATTTTGTCGATCTGGGGCCCCCCTCATACATGTCTGGACCTCTATTATGTTGTGATCTGAGTACATCGTTTTTGATATGATGACATTTCGTATCAGATCATCATTGTTAGTGAAGATGAGGTCCAGTGTATTCTCCAATCTTGTAGGCTCTATTATTTGCTGGTTTAAGGTGAATTTGGTGCAGAGATTTAAAAGCTCGTGTGTGTGCGAGTTTTCATCTGAGCTGCCTCCTGGTGTTATCTCTGCTACCACATTATTTGCAATATTCCTCCATTTTAGGTGCCTTAGGTTGAAGTCCCCCAGGAGCAAGATGTTGGGGGTAGGGGCTGGAAGGTTTTCCAGACATTGGTCAATTTTCAGAA
>WNWK01014196.1:0-52327 GCA_009830355.1 Cherax destructor | reverse complement strand
GAGTTCTTATCTCTTTCCCCACGTTAGTGGAGATTAAATGATAAAACGGACGCGAGAGTAATGTCTATGTTGTTTTACGCCTCACCCCATGATGACTAAGTCGTATGACCCGTTCTTGCGGTGGCCAAATTCAATCTGCCGCTCGTGCTGCTCTTTTGCAGTCTCGTGCAGCCATGTGGTGCCACGCGGTGCCTCGTGGTGCTGTGGTCAGCACAATTCTTGACACACTGTTGACAGTACATCTGGCTTTAATTAAATTGTTTATGCAGCCAGACGTGCCTCCTCTGGCCCTTTCCTAAGGGTAGAAAGGGTGAGGGCCCTTACCAAGGGTAGTAAGGGCGCATACCCCCCTCCTTTGGAGAATTTTCTCCACACTTGTTCCTGCATGACCTGACATCACCAGTGTTGGTGCAGACTTGTTCCTGCACGACCTGACATCACCAGTGTTGGTGCGGACTTGTTCCTGCACGACCTGACATCACCAGTGTTGGTGCTGCATGTTCCTGCACGACCTGACATCACCAGTGTTGGTGCGGACTTGTTCCTTCACGACCAGACATCACCAGTGTTGGTGCGGACTTGTTCCCTGCACGACCAGACATCACCAGTGTTGGTGCGGACTTGTTCCTGCACGACCAGACATCACCAGTGTTGGTGCGGATTTGTTCCTGCATGACCAGACATCACCAGTGTTGGTGCGGACTTGTTTCTGCACGACCAGACATCACCAGTGTTGGTGCGGACTTGTTCCTGCACGACCTGACATCACCAGTGTTGGTGCGGACTTGTTCCTGCACGACCTGACATCACCAGTGTTGGTGCGGACTTGTTCCTGCACGACCTGACATCACCAGTGTTGGTGCGGACTTGTTCCTGCACGACCTGACATCACCAGTGTTGAGTGCGGACTTGTTAGTGCACGACCAGACATCACCAGTGTTGAGTGCGGACTTGTTAGTGCACGACCAGGACATCACCAGTGTTGAGTGCGGACTTTTCCTGCACGACCAGACATCCCAATGTTGAGTGCCGGACTTGTTCCTGCACGACGTGACATCACCAGTGTTGGTGCGGACTTGTTAGTGCGACCAGACATCACCAGTGTTGGTGCGGACTTGTTCCTGCACGACCTGACATCACCAGTGTTGGTGGGACTTGTTCTTGCGCGACCTGACATCACCAGTGTTGGTGCGGACTTGTTCCTGCACGACCTGACATCACCAGTGTTGGTGCGGACTTGTTAGTGCACGACCAGACATCACCAGTGTTGGTGCGGACTTGTTCCTGCACGACCAGACATCACCAGTGTTGGTGCGGACTTGTTCTTGCGCGACCTGACATCACCAGTGTTGGTGAGGACTTGTTAGTGCACGACCAGACATCACCAGTGTTGGTGCGGACTTGTTCCTGCACGACCAGACATCACCAGTGTTGAGTGGGACTTGTTAGTGAACGACCAGACATCACCAGTGTTGGTGCGGACTTGTTCCTGCAACCTAACATCACCAGTGTTGGTGAGGACTTGTTCCTGTACGACCAGACATCACCAGTGTTGGTGCGGACTTGTTCCTGCGACCTGACATCACCAGTGTTGGTGCGGACTTGTTCCTGCACGACCTGACATCACCAGTGTTAGTGCGGAGTTGTTCCTGCACGACCAGACATCACCAGTGTTGGTGCGGACTTGTTCCTGCACGACCTGACATCATTAGTGTTGGTGCGGACTTGTTCCTGCCGACCTGACATCACCAGTGTTGGTGCGGACTTGTTCCTGCACGACCTGACATCACCAGTGTTGGTGAGGACTTGTTCCTGCACGACCTGACATCACCAGTGTTGGTGCGGACTTGTTCCTATACGACCTGACATCACCAGTGTTGGTGCGGACTTGTTCCTGTACGACCTGACATCACCAGTGTTGGTGCGGACTTGTTCCTGTACGACCAGACATCACCAGTGTTGGTGAGGACTTGTTCCTGCACGACCTGACATCACCAGTGTTGGTGCGGACTTGTTCCTGCACGACCTGACATCACCAGTGTTGGTGCGGACTTGTTCCTGCACGACCTGACATTACCAGTGTTGGTGAGGACTTGTTCCTGCACGACCTGACATCACCAGTGTTGGTGCGGACTTGTTCCTGCCGACCTGACATCACCAGTGTTGTGCGGACTTGTTCCTATACGACCTGACATCACCAGTGTTGGTGCGGACTTGTTCCTGTACGACCTGACATCACCAGTGTTGGTGCGGACTTGTTCCTGTACGACCAGACATCACCAGTGTTAGTGAGGACTTGTTCCTGCACGACCTGACATCACCAGTGTTGGTGCGGACTTGTTCCTGTACGACCTGACATCACCAGTGTTGGTGCGGACTTGTTCCTGTACGACCTGATATCACCAGTGTTGGTGCGGACTTGTTCCTGTACGACCTCGCGTTGTGTTATAACAAAAGAACGGGCGTTAGGGATCTCATTTAATATTCTTTTGTCGTCCTCTGTGTAATAATAATGAGGGGTGACCCATTGTGCTGGAGAGAAGTCAAATTGTTTCTTTACCAATTCTGTGTGTGTGTGTGTGTGTGTGTACTCACCTAATTATGCATACTAGTGTGTGAGAGTGTTGGTAGTGTAGGGTATATAAGCGTAATGGAACAAAGGAAACTCATTTAGTCCAGTGTTACCACCAGCAACCCACTGCGCAACATAAAACCTATTGAACAAGGAGGGATTGAAAGTGCTCATTGTACAGCTGGAGAAGAAAGTCCCTGAACACTCTGCAGGGCAGGAGTGATATCAGTCCCTGAACACTCTGCAGGGCAGGAATGATATCAAGACTCAGACGTTGTAAACGCACGAGTCAAGATTATTCTTATACAAGAATAAATGCGTCTCGTTACGGCGATGGTGATCAGTTGACAAAATAAATTGCCAGTACTTTCTGTGTATCTATAAAAAATGTCGATTTATGAGTGAAAACATGAATTAAATACCGTCCGGTTATTATATCCAATATTATAACACAATAAAAATAATTTTAAAATTTGACCGAATACAGTGAAAGGGAAATGTTATGATAACAGGTCCGTAATCATCAAACATGAGTCATATCTCCTTAATGAAGCATAATTATGATGGACAAGCTAGGTGAATGTGTGAGGCTTCCTCTACATTATGTAGGGAATATTGGTAATTGCATAATATATAATTTTAAATACAATTTCACTAACCAAGGTTTGTTGTAAAGCAAATTATGTTGAAGCTTCTTCTTATGCTATAATTCAATACATAAATAATAGTATTCACCCCTTCTGTCACTTTAAATTGAAACTAGCGACACTTACGATGCATAGTCTGTGCGTAGAGTAACATTTACGAAGGGACTCAGCAAAACTAGATAGCAGGACTTGAGTCCTGGAAGTGGGAAGTACAGTGTCTGCTCTCTGAAGAAGGGTGGAGATATGTTGCAGTTTTTAACTGCACTCTTAGCAGCCTCTGGCAAGATATATATATATATATATATATATATATATATATATATATATATATATATATATATATATATATATATATATTAAGCGAATGTATAGGAACTTTTGAACCAAGTGAGAGAGTAACTGTGGTAGGGACCTAAATGCTAAAGTGGGAGAAACATGCAGAGAGGGCGTGGTAGGTAAGTTTGGGGTGCCAGGTGTAAATGATAATGGTAGCCCTTTAATTGAACTTTGTATAGAAAGGGTTTAGTTATAGGTAATACATATTTAAAAAAAAAAAGGAAAATAAGTATACAAGATATGATATGGGGCGTAATGACAGTAGTTTGTTGGACTACGTATTGGTAGATAAAAGACTGTTGAGTAGACTTCAGGATGTACATGTTTATAGAGGGCCACAGATATATCAGATCACTTTTAGTTGTAGCTAAAGTGGGAGTAAAAGGTAGATGGGATACAAGGAAAATAGAAGCAGTAAGTAAGAGAGAGGTGAAGGTTTATAAACTAAAAGAGGAGGCAGTTAGGGTAAGATATAAACAACTATTGGGGGATAGATGGGCTAGTGAGAGTGTAGGCAATGGGGTCGAAGATGTAAGGGGTAGGTTAAAGAATGTAGTGTTAGAGTGTTCACCAGAAGTTTGTGGTTACAGGCGAGTGGGTGAGGAGGGAAGAAGAGCGATTGGTGGAATGATGATGTAAAGAGAGTAGTAATGGAGAAAAGTTAGCATATGAGAGGCTTTTACAAAGTAGAAGTGATGCAAGGAGGAAAGAGTATATGGAGATAAAAAGAGAGGTTAAGAGAGTGGTGAAGCAATGTAAAAAGAGAGCAAATGTTGATGAAGACGGAAGCTGTGATTTCGTGTATAGAGCAAGGAGGAATAACATCTTGTAGGAGTGTGGAAGAGCCAGTTGTGAGTGTGGGGGAAGTTCCTGAGGCAATGAGTTGAATGAAAGGGGGTAAGGCAGCTGGGATCGATGGGATAAAGATAGAAATGTTCCTAGGTACCTAGGAACTGGAAGAAACGTGTATTGTTCCTTTGTATAAAGGCAAAGGGGACAAAAGAGAGTGCAAAAATTATAGGGAATAAGTCTGTTGAGTATACCAGGTAAAGCGTATGGTAGAGTTATTATTGAAAGAATTAAGAGTATGACGGAGAGCAGGATAGCAGATGAACAAGGGGGATTTAGGAAAGGTAGGTGGTGTGAAGACCAAGTGTTTACAGTGAAACATATAGGTGAACAGTATTTAGATAAGGATAAAGAGGTTTTGTGGCATTTATGGATTTGGAAAAGGCATATGATAGGGTCGATAGGGGGGCAATGTGGCAGATGTTGCAGGTGTATGGAATAGGAGGTAGGTTACTGAAAGCAGTGAAAAGCTTTTCTGAGGATAGTGAGGCTCAGGTTAGAGTGTGTAGGAGAGAGGGAGAATATTTCCCAGTAAAAGTAGGCCTTAGACAAGGATGTGTGATGTCACCGTGGTTGGTCAATATATTTATAGATGGGGTTGTAAGAGAAGTGAATGCGAGGGTTTTGGCAAGAGGTGTGGGGTTAAAAGACAAAAAAATGAAATACAAAGTGGGAGTTGTCACAATTGCTTTTTGCTGATGACACTGTGCTTTTGGGAGATTCTGAAGAGAAGTTGCGGAGGTTGGTGGATGAATTTGGTAGGGTATGTAAAAGAAGAAAATTGAAAGTGAATATAGGAAAGAGTAAGGTGATGAGGATAACAAGAAGATTACGTGACGAAAGATTGGATATCAGATTGGAGGGAGAGAGTATGGAGGAGGTGAATGTATTCAGATATTTGGGAGTGGACATGTCAGCAGATGGGTCTATGAAGGATGAAGTGAATCATAGAATTGATGAGGGAAAAAGGGTGAGTGGTGCACTTCGGAGTCTGTGGAGACAAAGAACTTTGTCCACGGAAGTAAATAGGGGAATGTATGAGAGCATAGTTATACCAATACTCTTATATGGGTGTGAAGCATGGGTGATGAATGTTGCAACGAGGAGAAGGCTGGAGGCAGTGGAGATGTCATGCCTGAGGTCAATGTGTGGTGTGAATATAATGCAGAGAATTCGGAGTTTGGAAATTAGGAGAAGGTGTGGTATTACCAGAGGGTTGAAGAGGGGTTGTTGAGGTGGTTCGGACATGTAGAGAGAATGGAACGAAACAGAATGTCTTCGAGAGTGTATAAATCTGTAGTGGAGGGAAGGCGGGGTAGGGGTTGGCCTAGGAAAGGTTGGAGGAGGGGTAAAGAGGTTTTGTGTGCGAGGGCTTGGATTTCCAGCAAGCATGTGTGAGCGTATTTGATAGGAGTGAATGGAGACAAATGGTTTTTAATACTTGACGTGCTGTTGGAGTGTGAGCAAAGTAACATTTATGAAAGGATTCAGGGAAACCGGCAGGCCGGACTTGAGTCCTGGAGATTGGAAGTACAGTGTCTGCACTCTGAAGGAGGGGTGTTAATGTTGCAGTTTTATAACTGTAGTGTAAAGCACCCCTCTGGCAAGACTGTGATGGAGTGAATGATGATGAAAGTTTTTCTTTTTCGGGCCACCCTGCCTTGGTGGGAATCGGCCGATGTGGTAATAATATATATATATATATATATATATATATATATATATTGCAAACAATCACAGACGGGCGGTTTTAACTATGCAAGACAAGCCACAGGGGGTGGCAATCTTTAGCTCAAGTACTTTCACACTTCTCAGTGCGTCATCAGGAGCTATGCAATATTGTAATGCAGCAACTAAAGGAGTGAGGGGACGTTTTCTCAGTGTAGCGTAGTGCGGGTGTCACCTGCCACAGTCTCTCTCAGAATGTAACGTTCTGATAGATGCTGCAGTAGGTGACAGACCCGCACTTCGCTACTCAGAGAACATTGCATAGCTCCTGATGACGCACTGAGAAGTGTGAAAGTACTTGAGCTAAAGATTTCCACCCCTGGTGGCTTGTCTTGCATAGTTAAGATCGCCTGTCTGTGATTGGTTGTATATATATATATATATATATATATATATATATATATATATATATATATATATATATTAATAACACATCGGCCGATTCCCACCAAGGCAGGGTGGCCCGAAAAGACAAACTTTCATCATCATTCACTCCATCACAGTCTTGCCAGAGGGTGCTTTACACTACAGTTATAAAAGTGCAACATTAACACCCCTCTTTCAGAGTGCAGGCACTGTACTTCCCATATATATATATATATATATATATATATATATATATATATATATATATATATATATATAATATATATATATATATATATATTCTAAAATACAGTCGATAATGTGTTTATCGATATTAATAATATAATGATATCAAACCTTATATGTTTGATATTTCACAAGTGATTTTAATAGAAGTGGTTTCCAAGGTCTTCCTGAAACTCTGATTGTTGCAGAGCAAATTAAAGACTTCCTGTTCCTTACAAGTAACTTGTCTTGGTGTGTCAATAAAGATAGCTTAAAAATAATTTATTTATTGTCACTTCCTTTTTTTCTATTTTTAATAAAGAGGTTTAACAAAATACTGTTTGCAGCAGTAAAATTTAAAGGAATATTCAACATCTCTGTTAATTTTATATTTCCTCATTTTCTCTCCTCAACTCTTTTATTCTGTTTTTCTTACCTCTTTTCTTTCAGTGATTCTCATATATTTCATACCTTCCTTTCACTTGTCTATTCTCATTATACATCTTGCAATTCTTCCAGTTCTTTATCCAAGTTATTTCAACATTTTCTTTATACATTATGCAAATCTGTGTAACTTAATCACTGCTACACAAACTTTGCTTCACAAGTGTCTAGCGTCATATTATTCTTATAGTAATTTTATGGTAATGTTGATTTGCATACATTGCAATATAAACAGGCAAGTGAACTACAAACGAGAAAAGCAGCTTTCACTTGCTGTAGAATACATATACCTGTGTGTATAATACATGATACATTAGATTGGTTTATCCTTGGATACTTTTCCATGGATAAATGAGTTTCAGTTCTATGTGAAGCAAGTGTGTTTTATCTGTGGTGTGAAGGCTAAAATAATGCGTTTTATCTATGGTGTGAAGGCTAAAATAATTACTGAATTATCCCTACTATCATACATCCATTCAATGCTAAAGGTAATTGACTTGTGGTCGCTTGAGCCGAGTTCCTCTGTAATTTCTAAATTATTAACAAGGGTTTCCTTGCTTGCCAGAACCAAGTCAATTAGGTTATTTCCCCTTGTAGGTTCTGTTACAAACTGCTTCAAAAAGCAATCCTGAACTACTTCTAAAAAGTCGTTAGATTCTAAATTCCCTGTCAAGAAATTCCAATTAAACTGACTAAAGTTAAAGTCCCCTAGAATTACTACGTTTTCGTGCCTTGTGGCCTTAACAATTTCCTCCCAAAGTAGTCTCCCTTGTTCCCTATCTAAGTTTGGAGGACGGTAAATCACGCCTAAAATCAATTTTTCACACCCCTCTGAAAATTCTATCCAGACAGACTCTGTATGTGTTATTTCAGACTTTATACCCGTAAGGAAAATTTCTAATGCTATGTATTAATTTAGTCATTCTACGCTGAATGTTTTCTAACGAATTTATGTCCATTCTGTAATATGGAGACCAGAACTGAGCTGCGTAATCTAGGTGAGGCCTTACTAATGATGTATAAAGCTGTTATATAACCTCTGGACTTCTGTTGCTAACACTTCTTGATATTAATCCCAGTAATCTATTTGCCTTATTACGCACGCTTAGACATTGCTGTCTTGGTTTAAGGGTTTAAGAACTTTGTTATTTGCTGCTTAACACTACCTTTTCACTTCACCATTTAATACAAGCTGAGAGAAGATAGCGAGAACTGTATCACCTTTGCTGACATCAATTTTCTCATATGTAAAATCTCTTAGATCATAACAAATTAGAAATTTTGTTGAAGCCTCAGTGTTGACTTTACGTAGCAGTCTCCCCACTCACTTCACCTGTCATCATTCATGACAGTCTTCAGTAAACGACTGTTAACATTACGAAACCCTACAGTAGAAGCGCTTCCCTCCGTGTACAACGACAATCTCATCCACGAAATAACCAGTTTCGAAAAAATCTTTTTATTTTTGGTCCTCAAAACATCAAACAATTCATTGATTGAAAGTGCCCGAGCGATTTTCATCTATATATCTACTGTATACATGGCTTGCTTTATCATCCTGAACTAATAATGATAACATGAGAATGGTCATCAGCTGCAGTATGATAATAACTTCAAGGTGTTATTTAGGTAAAGACATGAGTTAATTAACCTGCCCCGTATGAAAGCACTTACCTGACCAGGTTTACAGACAAAGCGACTTATGGTTTGTCTTAAAGGAATATTTTCCATCGCATTATGTAAAATAGACATATTATCTGTATAAGACCGTATGGAAATAATGTGTCCAGGTGTTTCAAGATCACAGATAGGCCTCTCAATATTATGAAATAATGAATCTTGGTTACCACATTGAAGCCAGTGACGTGTTTAAGTACTGTGTTAAGTACTGTGCCCTCATGACTGCAGTATATATCATCAGATTTCTGTTTTGAGTCTTATATCTATTTCAATGGTTTACGTCTCAAACCAAACTACGTATATGAACCATACAAGTTAACCATACAACTTAACCATACAGCCACACTGCATAACATAAAATACTGTCTATTTCAATAAAGTACGTATATGGGAAATAATACTTATAACTGTGTTATACTGTTAGAATCCCAATTTATGACATTACAGATGTATGCATCAGAGGAGCAGGTAACAGGTATTTACCGTAACAGTTGAAAAACTTGACAGATTGTCTGAAAATGACACTTTACTCATAAGAGATACCATAGTTAATAATTTATGGCAGGTGAATTGCTGTCGGCCATTACGTACTGAGCCAGCGAGAGCTGCTGTTGTCATATATTAAACACATTAGCTCAGTTAAACACATTAGCTAAGTTAAACACATTAGACAAGCTAAGCACATTAGTCAAGCTAATGGTGTTTCCGGTCGTTGCTTGGAGTTCATAATTACTGTCAACCTGTGTTCGTCCTCTCTGGTGACAAGGGAATAGTATATTCACACACAGGTATATTTCTCTCTCTGTATACATAATAGTTTACTTAATGGAGATTAATTTTTGTTCTGAATGGTGATTAACAGATGGCTTGCAACCTGATTAATCATTGCATAGTTGACAGCCTTTACACCTTTTAAACCAACCTCCATATTCATGCTGAATTCATCGCCTGATTCACATATGTTATAGTCTGTACAAGAATGGTATGCAATACCAACAAGATGAAATTAAGACACATGTGCAACATCTGGGTATCTTTATTGTAGACGTTTCGCCATCCAGTGGCTTTATCAATACAAATTCTAGGACATAATTTGAAGACAGTAGAAGTATATACAAAAGATGAGGTAATCAGTCCCTCAGTCTTGGAGTTGGTGTGAACAACACCGACTTCGGTGTTCTTCGAGTCATGGTGAGCCATGACTCGATCCATGACAGCACTTTTCCCCCACTACCATGAGCTGCCACTTTCTTTAACAGTCTCTGGTGCAGTACTCTATCAAAAGTCTTACTGAAATCCAAATAAACAATATCAAATTCTTTATCGTGATCAACAGCCTCATAAGCTTTGCTGAAGAATGAAGAAAGTTAGTAAATTAGTTAGGCAGCAACGACCCCTCGTGAATTCATGCTGAGTATCATTAATCAAATTATGGTTATCAAGATGATTTTTATAATAGTTGACTCTAGTAATTTACTTACAATTGAGGTCAGGCTTATTGGACGGTAATTTGACGGTAGTGACTTGTCCCCTGCTTTAAAAATAGGAATTACATTGGCCATCTTCCACATATCAGACACTACACCTGTTTGAAGAGATAAGTTAAAAATGTTAGTTAATGGTTCACAAAGTTCCATTTTGTACTCCTTAATAAGAACCCTTAAAAAAAGTTCATCAGGGCCCGGGGATTAATTTTGCTTCTTTCGGTCTACCAGTTTGATAACCATATCCCTAGTGACTCTTGAGGATTTATCATCTTTATTATACCAAAAGTTGGAGAAATATGGAATATGATGGTTATGCTGTAGAAATGAGTATACCAAATTAATCTTTATAGAACAAAAATAGTATTTGGTAACTATGGTGGAATAAATGACACTTGTTAAGTACAGAGGAAAAGTAGTACTCGGTAACTAAAGTGTGTGGAGGAAAGGAAGGTAGTGGGTGCATTTGGAGGACCAAAGTGGCAAGAGTTTAATCTGTTATGAACTCCTTTGAAGAGGTAAAGAATCTTAATTAGAATGATTATAAAATTTTAATATGGCTTGAGAGGTGGAATTACACTCAGTAAAGAATATTATAATAAAGTGGTAACATGTATAATGGATGAACTAAGAGAAGGAGGAATACTGCATCAGGTGAAATGATTTGAATTATGAATTAGTCATGAGTGTGCTGGATCCTGTAATCTGTAATGCCACTAAAGGAAAACCCTAAGTGAAAGATATATATATGTAGGATTAAGAAGGTAATAATTGGTTTTATTTGTAACAGCCAATGTCACATAATGTAAGTATGATGCTTTGAACTCTTGACAAAACTGCAAGTAGAGTCGTCGGCTCTGCACTCTACCTCCTCTTTGATTACCTTCAAGGTAGACCCCTAAGAGAAGTTCACAGCCGGACAGAGTCAACAAGACAATCTATTTGTGTATTCCACAAGGAAGTGTATTCTAACATTTTTTATGGAATGTTTACTTCAATTACCTTTCTCAACTCATCCCAGTATCCCATACATACGCTTACAGCTATATTAGCCTGCGGAAAATGATGACAGGTCACATTTACTCCTGAGAACACACAAATAATGATGGACTCCAGGCACCATTATGGCAATGCAGTTGTAAGAATGAATGGGATGGTGTTGGTACCCGGGGACCAAGTTAATATTCTTGGGGTGAAATTTGACGCCAATTTAACTATGAATAAAGACATTGTAAGTGTTGCAACCAAAGCATCAGGAAGCTTACAGTACTTAGACGTTTCTCGCATCTTCTTGACAGCACAGGTTTCAAGATTCTGTTCGAGGCACAAGTACGCTTACACCTGTAGTATGCTCCACTTTCTTGGACTGCCTGTCTCCAGTCTCATTTGTGACTTCTTGACAGAAAAGAAAACAGTAATAAGCCTCATATGTCGCCTGAATCCAGCCTTAAACACTGGAAGTATTTGAATGGCCTTACTGTTATGTACAAGGCCAATATTGTTAAAGTACCACACTTGACTCCATTCCGAGGACAGTGAGAAATGAGCTTCTATACAACAAGACGGGCAGCAAACAGCAACTACACTCTGACTGTACCTTTCTATAGAACATCACTTCATCTGAGATCATTTATTCCTAGGATGACTCGAGTCTGGAACATGTTCGTACTGCATAATGACATCAACAAAGTAAGTTGACCAAATAAAATCACTGGCCCACAGCTGGCTACAACTTTATCCTATTCATTGTTTTTAAATTTCTTAATAAAAAGACTTCAAATGAGCTGATATAGATGACAGCTCTTAGCGTGTAAATAAAGTTATGAGCCCTAAACCTAACCAGTGAAAAGAGAGAAATAGAGAGCGAGAGTCTGAGAGTCACCTCGGGAAGGTGAGAGAGTCTGAGAGTCACCTCGGGAAGGTGAGAGAGTCTGAGAGTCACCTCGGGAAGGTGAGAGAGTCTGAGAGTCACCTCGGGAAGGTGAGAGAGTCTGAGAGTCACCTCGGGAAGGTGAGAGAGTCTGAGAGTCACCTCGGGAAGGTGAGAGAGTCTGAGAGTCACCTCGGGAAGGTGAGAGAGTCTGAGAGTCACCTCGGGAAGGTGAGAGAGTCTGAGAGTCACCTCGGGAAGGTGAGAGAGTCTGAGAGTCACCTCGGGAAGGTGAGAGAGTCTGAGAGTCACCTCGGGAAGGTGAGAGAGTCTGAGAGTCACCTCGGGAAGGTGAGAGAGTCTGAGAGTCACCTCGGGAAGGTGAGAGAGTCTGAGAGTCACCTCGGGAAGGTGAGAGAGTCTGAGAGTCACCTCGGGAAGGTGAGAGAGTCTGAGAGTCACCTCGGGAAGGTGAGAGAGTCTGAGAGTCACCTCGGGAAGGTGAGAGAGTCTGAGAGTCACCTCGGGAAGGTGAGAGAGTCTGAGAGTCACCTCGGGAAGGTGAGATAATAAGGATAAGCCTCCGGGTTCATTAGTGTAAGCAAGAGGGATCTTAGTACTATGAGGGAGAGAACGTAAGGTTTATTAAGAATGTGGACTTAGTTTTTATCGCTAAGTGAGAGAATAAGTTTTAACGCAAATTAATGAGCGAGTGACAGTAATGTGGATAAGGATTTCTTTATTACAAAGAAAGTTCACTTAATTTATGGTAGTAACAGTTTTGTTATTGATGTATGGAGCCGGCGAGAGATGTTTGTTGGAGGTGTCCCGTAGCTAGGTTGGTAGCGCACTCAACTCACAAGTTGTGGTTCGTGGTTCGATTTCCAGTACGGGTGGTAACATCAAGGTACATGCTATCCATGTTCACCTATCATTAAATAATTACCTGCATGTTAGGCGACTGATGTGGGTTGCACACTGGGGACAAAATTAACCTGAGTTGCCCGAAATGCTGTGCATAAAAAGGGGTTTTCTATATAGTAGTATGTCATTAGTGTCAGCTATGGTCTGTACAAGTTTTATCATATACTTGTAAAAATCAAGATCATAAAAAAATTCTACATATATTAAATTATTATAAATAGAAATGCAAGAGCATTGTTATATTAAAATAACTGACAGATTAAGTAAATATTTGTCATATTTATTGTTTATTAATCTTTATTATGAATATATGTGATGTTGGTAAAATTATAATTAGTGCATTTCAGTTATTTTTTACTAGAATATTTTAGAGAATAATGAATACACTTAGAGCTTAGAACATAAAGTCACCTTCGTTGATAAATAAGAAATACCTTATATATACATTAAGATTACTTACTTTTCCTTATTTATAATTTTTCACAATTCAGGTCAACCACTTTATTGATAACATTTGCTCATCTTAAGAACAAGCAGCAGCGATGTATGACCCTTGTGGGTTTAGCGCTTAATTATGATTATAATAAAGAACAAGAAAAAAAATGACTGAGGATCAGCGTGACTTATGCCTAGCAGATTCAGGGGAGAAAAAAGAATGAAATTAATTATAAGACAAACAAGGATAAAGCAATGGAAGAGAGATACTTCCAATGAGTCACCGAGTCTGTCTGTACGGGGTCACCGAGTCTGTATTGCGTCACCGAGTCTGTACTGCGTCACCGAGTCTGTACTGCGTCACCGAGTCTGTATTGCGTCACCGAGTCTGTACTGCGTCACCAAGTCTGTATTGCGTCACGAGTCTGTACTGCGTCACCGAGTCTGTACTGCGTCACCGAGTCTGTACTGCGTCACCGAGTCTGTACTGCGTCACCGAGTCTGTACTGCGTCACCGAGTCTGTACTGCGTCACCGAGTCTGTCTGTACTGCGTCACCGAGTCTGTACTGCGTCACCGAGTCTGTACTGCGTCACCGAGTCTGTACTGCGTCACCGAGTCTGTATTGCGTCACCGAGTCTGTACTGCGTCACCAAGTCTGTATTGCGTCACCGAGTCTGTACTGCGTCACCGAGTCTGTACTGCGTCACCGAGTCTGTACTGCGTCACCGAGTCTGTACTGCGTCACCGAGTCTGTACTGCGTCACCGAGTCTGTCTGTACTGCGTCACCGAGTCTGTACTGCGTCACCGAGTCTGTACTGCGTCACCGAGTCTGTACTGCGTCACCGAGTCTGTCTGTACTGCGTCACCGAGTCTGTACTGCGTCACCGAGTCTGTACTGCGTCACCGAGTCTGTACTGCGTCACCGAGTCTGTACTGCGTCACCGAGTCTGTACTGCGTCACCGAGTCTGTATTGCGTCACCGAGTCTGTACTGCGTCACCGAGTCTGTATTGCGTCACCGCGTCTGTACTGCGTCACCGAGTCTGTACTGCGTCACCGAGTCTGTACTGCGTCACCGAGTCTGTACTGCGTCACCGAGTCTGCACTGCGTCACCGAGTCTGTACTGCGTCACCGAGTCTGTACTGCGTCACCGAGTCTGTACTGCGTCACCGAGTCTGTACTGCGTCACCGAGTCTGTACTGCGTCACCGAGTCTGTACTGCGTCACCGAGTCTGTACTGGGAGAGTCATAATGTTAAAACTCGTCGCCATAACTTAGCACTGGATGGGACCTGGCCACTGAGGGTTCAACACTGCTCATGTGGTTCAAGTAAACATAGAGTCAGAGATGTAAATAAGTATTTCTTCAGGCATAGAGTTGTCAGGAAGTGGAATAGTCTGGATCAGGCAGGAACCATGCATAGCTTTAAGACGAGGTATGATAAAGCTCATGGAGCATGGAGAGAGAGAGGACCCAGTAGCTATCAGAGAAAAGGCGGGGACAGGAGCTGTGACTCGACCCCTGCAACCACAAATAGGTGAGTACACACACACACACACACATGCCATACCCAATGCTCCCACCCACCTCATTACAAACTCCACCTTCACACCAACCACCCATAGTTCCTTGTCAGGTCTCCCACTTTCCAAACCCCAACGTACCCCCCAGACTACAGTTTTAAAAAGGAAGTTGAAGGTTTGGTATACAAATGCAGATAGAATAACAAATCAATGTGAGGAGTGGCAAGAAAGAATAAAGGAGACATCCCCAGACATAATAGCACTCACAGAAACGAAACTCACCAGGATGATAACAGATGCAATCTTTCCACCCAGATATCAAATCCTCAGGAAAGATAGAGGAAGCAGAGGGGGAGGAGGAGTTGCACTGCTCATTATGAACCGGTGGGGATTTGAGGAAGTGGAAGGAATGGATGGAATGGGCGAAAGGGACTACATAGTAGGAACAATCCAGTCTGAGGGCCATAAGGTGGTAATTGCTGTAATGTACAACCCGTCACAGAACTGCAGGAGGCCAAGAGAAGAATACGACGAGAGCAACAGAGCAATGGTAGACACACTAGCCGAGGTGGCCAGAAGAGCCCACATGGGGAGAGCAAAGTTACTAGTTATGGGTGATTTCAATCACAAGGAGATTGATTGGGAAAACCTGGAGCCCCACTGTGGTCCTGAATCATGGAGAGCCAAGATGATGGATAGGGTACTGGAAAATCTCATGCATCAACATGTTAGAGACACTACCAGAGAGAGAGGTGAGGATGATTCAGCAAGACTGGACCTAGTATTCACCTTGAGTAGTTCGGACATCGAGGATATCACGTATGAAAGACCCCTTGGAGCTAGTGATCATTTGGTTCTATGTTTTGATTATATAGTTGAGCTACAAGTGGAGAGGGGAGCAGGAATAGGAAGGGAGAAACGAAATTACAAAAGGGGGGACTACACAGGCATGAGGAACTTCCAACAAGACGTTCAGTGGGAGAGAGAATTGGCAGGAAAACCAGTAAACGAAATGATGGAATATGTGACAACCAAATGCAAAGAGGCAGAGGAGAGGTTTGTTCCCAAGGGAAACAGAAGTAATGGAAAGACCAGAACGAGTCCTTGGTTCACCCAAAGGTGTTGGGAGGCAAAAACTAAGTGCACTAGAGAATGGAAAAAGTACAGAAGACAAAGGACCCAGGAAAATAAAGAGATTAGCCGAAGAGCCAGAAACGAATATGCACAGGTAATAAGGGAGGCTCAGCGACAATACGAAAATGACATAGCATCAAAAGTCAAGTCTGACGCAAAGCTGTTGTATAGCCACATCAGGAGGAAAACAACAGTCAAGAACCAGGTAATCAGGCTGAGGAAGGAAGGTGGGGAGTTCACAAGAAACGACCAAGAGGTATGTATGGAGCTCAACATGAGATTTAAAGAAGTATTTACAGAAGAGACAGGAAGGACTCCAGGAATTCAGAATAGGGAGGTATACCAACAAGTGCTGGATGAAATACACACAACCGAGGAGGAGGTGAAGAAGCTGCTATGTGAACTCGATACCTCAAAAGCGGTGGGACCTGACAACATTTCTCCGTGGGTCCTTAGAGAGGGAGCAGAGATGTTGAGTGTGCCACTAACAAAAATCTTCTACACATCCACTGAAACTGGGCAACTACCTGAGGTGTGGAAGATGGCAAATGTAGTCCCAATTTTTAAGAAAGTAGACAGACACTAGGCATTAAACTACAGACCTGTGTCACTGACGTGTATAGTATGCAAAGTCATGGAGAAGATCATCAGGAGGAGAGTGGTGGAGCACCTAGAAAGACACAAGCTTATAAACGACAACCAGCACTGTTTCAGGGAAGGAAAATCCTGTGTGACAAACCTACTGGAGTTTTATGACAAGGTAACAGAAGTAAGACACGAGAGAGAGGGGTGGATAGACTGCATTTTCTTGGACTGTAAGAAGGCGTTCGACACAGTTCCTCACAAGAGGTTAATGCAAAAGCTAGAGGATCAGGCACACGTAACAGGAAAGGCACTGCAATGGATCAGAGAATATCTGACAGGGAGGCAACAACGAGTCATGGTACGTGACGAGGTGTCAGAGTGGGCACCTGTGACGAGTGGGGTTCCACAGGGGTCAGTCCTAGGACCTGTACTGTTTTTGGTATATGTGAATGACGTAACGGAAGGGATAGACTCAGAAGTGTCCCTGTTTGCAGATGATGTGAAGTTAATGAGAAGAATTAAATCAGTCGAGGATCAAGCAGGACTACAAAGAGACCTGGACAGGCTACAAGCCTGGTCCAGTAACTGGCTCCTTGAATTTAACCCTGCCAAATGTAAAGTCATGAAGATCGGGGAAGGGCAAAGAAGACCGCAGACAGAGTATAGTCTAGGTGGCCAAAGACTGCAAACCTCACTCAAGGAAAAAGATCTTGGGGTGAGTATAATACCGAGCACATCTCCTGAGGCACACATTAATCAGATAACTGCTGCAGCATACGGGCGGCTGGCAAACCTAAGAATAGCGTTCCAATACCTCACTAAGGAATCGTTCAAGATTCTGTACACCATATACGTCAGGCCCATACTGGAGTATGCAGCACCAGTTTGGAACCCACACCTGGTCAAGCACGTCAATAAATTAGAGAAAGTGCAAAGGTTTGGAACAAGACTAGTCCCAGAGCTAAGGTGATTGTCCTACGAGAAAGGTTAAGGGAAATCGGCCTGACGACACTAGAGGACAGGAGGGTTAGGGAAGACATGATAACGACATATAAAATACTGCGAGTAATAGATAAGGTGGACAGAGACAAGATGATCCAGAGAGGGGACACAGAAACAAATGGTCACAATTGGAAGTTGAAGACTCCTATGAGTCAAAGAGATGTTAGGAAGTATTTCTTCAGTCATAGAGTTGTCAGGAAGTGGAATAGCCTAGAAAGTGACGTAGTGGAGGCAGGAACCATACATAGTTTTAAGACGAGGTTTGATAAATCTAATTGAGCAGGGAGAGAGAAGACCTAGTAGCAATCAGTGAAGAGGCGGGGCCAGGAGCTATGACTAGACCCCTGCAACCACAAATAGGTGAGTACAAATAGGTGAGTACACACACACACACAATAAGTAATTGTGGGCGTCGAGGTGTCAGAGTGGGCGCGTGTGTCGATTGTTGTTCCAGGAAAAGTCGGTCCTAGGGCCGGTGCTGTTTCTTGTATATGTAAATGATATAGCAGAAGGGACAGTCAGGTGTCCCTGTTTACAGACGTGATACCAATGAGAATACAAGCGGATGACCATCAAGAAAGACTACAAAGGGATCTGGACAGGCTGCATGCCTGCTCTAACAAATGGCTCCTGAATTTAACCCCACCAAATGCAAGTTATGAAGCTTAGGGAAGCACAGAGAAGACCGCAGACGGGGTTATCAAGGGCCAGAATGTTTCAAAGATGGGACACAGGAACAAGAGAACACCTGAAAGTTGAAAACTCATAAGAGTCATTGGGATGTTAAGAAGTATTTCGTTAGCCTTAGAGTTGACAGGAAGTGGAACAATCTGGAGAGTGGATCTAGCAGCTACCAACAAACATGTGGGGCCAGGAGCTGCGACTCATTGTCTCACAAACAAAATCATACAAACTCACAGAGACAGACACACACGTCAACTTTAATTCATTAATTTCGTCTCCGCTCTAGAGCGACGAAAGTAAATCTTTTTAAAAAACTGTTATAGTATGTGTGAGACCTCAGCTGATCAGAGATACCGAGAGATAATATTTGAAACAGGTGAACCCAGATTAAGAGATGACAGATCTTTAAAACTAATACATAAGTGTGAAGGTTCAACAACCTTGTTAGACCCTCGAAGGAGTATTTTATAAGGTCGATTCCTCCTTATGGAAATGTAAAGATAGAAAAATCACTGATACCTGGAGTATACCTGGAGAGGGTTTCGGGGGTCAACGCCCCCCGCGGCTCGGTCTGAGACCAGGCCTCGTGGTGGATTAGGGTCTGATCAACCAGGCTGTTACTGCTGGCCGCATGCAAACTGACGTACGAACCACAGCCCGGCTGGTCAGGTACTGACTTCAGGTGCCTGTCCAGTGCCTTCTAGAAAACAACCAGGGGTCTATTGATAATCCCCCTTATGCATGCTGGGAGGCAGTTGAACAATCTTGGGCCCCTGACACTTATTGTGTTGTCTCTCAGTGTACTAGTGGCACCCCTGCTTTTCATTGGGCAAATGTCTTATGCTTTTATAAGAAATTTTATTAATATATAGAGTTTTGTAGAAGATAAAATATAAACATGAAAGTTATTCTGCCTGAAGTAAAGAATTAAAAAAAAATGAATTTCATAAATAATTAACGACTCAAAGTTAAATATTTACACAATGTGCGAGTGCCGTTCTGGGAACGTGGGTCTGAATCCTGGTTTGGGACGCTGAGCCGTTGTTGAGGGCGTGTTGTGACTCGCAGGAGTGAACCAACATGAGGAGAGAGTCTGAAGAACCGTGGTACCGGGAGCCTCTGAGAACCCGTCCCAAGCATTGTTATATTGAAATTTAAATTTAAATGTTTATTTCTTTCAAATGGGAGCGCTAAACCCGTAGGATTATGCAGGGGGGTTGTGTGGAAGGTATTCAGGCTTAATTCAGGGAACTGGAGTACAGATCCAATGCCCTAGATCAAGAGCCCCTCACCAGCGTCAAGGAACCTTCCTTGAGGGACCGTCCTAAGCAATAGTCGCCAGTCATGAATCACAATGAAATTTTGTTGAGGTGACAACTGGAGACCTGCTTTAGGATGGTATGGAGTTGACTACATGTCAGCTACGAGTGTAAGGGGACCAGTTACGTCTTGATGCCAGACTAAGTCTCTGATCTGCGCCTAAACTGTTGCTGCCTTTCTTCAAATTTGTTTACAGACGAATTACCCAATAGATTTGAAACTTAATAGAAAACCTCCAGACATTTATATGAACACTTTCAAATATCTACAAACGGAATGACAAATTAATAAATTTGTGCTGTTTTATTTATATATTTATTGTGCCTTCATTACCCCCAAGATTTTCATTTTTACCCCATATAGGGTAATTTACCCCGGTTCCCCAACCACCTAAACAAGAGTGAAGCTCTTGTTGTTTAAACTAAATTAAATAAAACAAAAATATATTATTAAACAGGAGTGAATTGGATACTCACAGACTTGATGGGAGCCGAGAAACAAGTGACTGTGGGAGGGACACACGTCATCTTCCACCGGGTGGAGAAGGGAAGGGAGGGAGTAGCGGGAACAAGCACCCACCTAACAGAACAAGTAGACTGCCCAACACACTACTACCACCACCATTCATTCATACTTCCACTCTCATCTGATGAACTTTTCCCTCACAGTAAGGAATCCATATTCCATCAACATGGAAGTTGTGGAAAATTTGGCTTAATTTTCCTAAAATTATAATATATAAACTTCTATAATGTAAATTAGTGTAAATTGTGTTACTGTTGGTTTATTTATGATTGAAAAAAGAACCAGCAGACGCGGTGGGCGGAGGAGGGGGAGAGACGCCATAATGGAAATTTAGTGAAGAGAGATGACAATAACCTTGTAATTAAATCAGTCGTCATCGGGGCTAAATTGGAGTGGAGCGGCCTCAGGAAATATGTGTGAAACCACTGTAATATAATGGTAAAATTGTAAAATATCGAAGGACGCCGATGGCTCCTTGCAACACGCCTGAGATAAGTAACGCTAACCTATTTTGCACAGTAATTTACGTTGGCCTTCGTATTGCTAGCTGTCTAGGTAGCGTTAGTGTGTGTTCCACCTGTGGTCCAAATTGGTAAGTGTTAATATTAAGGTTATAGTAATATGTTCACAACAACACTGCGACTAGCCGAGGATTCGAACCCATGTAATTTTGGCCCTGCCTCGTGGTGAGCGAAAATCACATGACTCCTTAACCCACTGAACTACACAATCTTACAAGAACCAAGCACCCAGCCAAGCTAGGTGTGTTACTCTTGGTCCGAGGACCAAACGGGGATAAGAATAAAATTAGCTTAGAGGCACCCACTCCACCGTATGTCCTCGGACCAAGAGTAACACACCTAGCTTGGCTGGGTGCTTGGTTCTTGTAGGATTGTGTGGTTCAGTAGGTTAAGGCGTCATGTGATTTTCGCTCACCACGAGGCAGGGCCAAAACTACATGGGTTCGAATCATCGGCTAGTCGCAGTGTTGTTATTGATTTAATACCACTCGTTCGTGGTCACAATAATGTTCACATATATGAATATAGTGTAATATGAATATAATGTAATATAATAATAAACCCTACCACGTATTTGGTCAAGTCAGTCCCAGATAATTCATACAGTCTACCCTAAACAATATTACCAGAATTCCTGGTTATGTTTAATCTTAATAAATAATTTTAGGTCCCGCTTAGTGTGAGTGTGGTATGAGACGTACTGAGCGAGGAATGAGTCTCATTCTTGTGACCTAATGTGACTTAAGTCCCACTTGCCTCATAGGTGCAATAACAACTGGTGGGTAATAATAGCCTTAGCTGCAGCTTACACAAATTACCTGTACGTAAATGAATTTCTTACAGGTAATTCCTCACAGAAGTAGTGATACTAATTATGAATTACTCGAAAAAACTGTAGTAGATGTAAACTTATATTCGATTTTCATGACAAAAAATATGCACTAACACAGCTAGGTATACATACACACATGCATGAGGTATACATACACACATGCATGAGGTATACATACACACATGCATGAGGTATACATACACACATGCATGAGGTATACATCATAACACACATGCATGAGGTATACATACACACATGCATGAGGTATACATACACACATGCATGAGGTATACATACACACATGCATGAGGTATACATACACACATGCATGAGGTATACATACACACATGCATGAGGTATACATACACACATGCATGAGGTATACATACACACATGCATGAGGTATACATACACACATGCATGAGGTATACATACACACATGCATGAGGTATACATACACACATGCATGAGATATACATACACACATGCATGAGATATACATACACACATGCATGAGGTATACATACACACATGCATGAGGTATACATACACACATGCATGAGATATACATACACACATGCATGAGGTACACATACACACATGCATGAGGTATACATACACACATGCATGTTGAGTGTTGGTTACGTCCAGTGTTCTGTTTCTCGTATTTTCAGGAGGAAATTGAGCCAGACGAGGAATTTAATCCAGCCAGTAATGAAGGTGAAGAAATGGGAATGAAGGAAATAAACCAGGTTGGGAAACGTGTCTTAGGTTGGGAAACGTGTCTCAGGTTGGGAAACGTGTCTCAGCTGCAAATAGGGTTAAGAGACATTTTATTTTAGTGTTTTCCAAACAACAAACAGTTTATACTTTGGCGAAAATACATAATCTCCAAAGTAAAGTATTTTTTTTTATTAACACATCGGCAGTTTCCAACTAGGTAGAGTGGCCCGAAGAAAAAAAACATTGACCATCATTCACCCCATCACCGTCTTGCCAGAGACGCGCACTACAGTTGTAAAACTGTAAATTTTCCTTTAATAAAATAGCCACATTTATGCAGTGAGACATCGCTTCATTCTCTTGTACAATAATCAATGATAATTATGTTTGAAACCTGTTTCACATGGAGTCAGACCCTGGTAGTGGGCTGCCACTGCATAAATATGTGAAGCAACATTGCAGCCTCAGACCCCAGAGTAATCTGATCGTTCCATTATTTAGTAATTGACAGCGAACTATAAGTACAGATAGGTTATTTTAGGCTAGAGTCCAACCTCATCTGGAATTAGTAGCAAACAGAACAATATGGAGAAGAAAATACAAACTAAGTCCAAACACTATGACAATATATGATTTTTTTTACATTAATTAGGGAGGTCCTACTAACACTTAACCACCCTTACTCATTTACTTAACACGTTCTAAAGCCTCACAAAGTTTTCACTTGTCAAAGTGTTCACTTGTGCCACTTGTCACTAGGATAGAACTCTATTGACAAACCAGTGGCTTTCTTTATTCTGGTGAGGCCAGAACATACACAAGGAGAATGATATACCTGGAAACCATACCTGAGGCCCCCTGGTGTGGTAAGACACATAGGCAACACTGGTGTGGTAAGACACATAGGCAACACTGGTGTGGTAAGACACAGGCAACACTGGTGTGGTAAGACACATAGGCAACACTGGTGTGGTAAGACACATAGGCAACACTGGTGTGGTAAGACACATAGGCAACACTGGTGTGGTAAGACACATAGGCAACACTGGTGTGGTAAGACACATAGGCAACACTGTCCCTACTGCTGTCTCTACTGCTGTCTCTACTGCTGTCCCTACTGCTGACTCTACTACTCCCTACTGCTGTCTAAAACTGCTGTCTCTACTGCTGTCCTTACTGCTGTTCCTACTTCTGTCTCTACTGCTGTGTCTACTGCTGTCCCTACTGCTGTCCTTACTGTTGACCCTAATGCTGCCTCTACTGCTGCCTCTATTGCTGTCCCTACTCCTGTCACTACTGCTGTCTCTAGTGCTGTCCCTACTGCTGTGACTACAGCAGTCTCTACTGCTGTCCCTACTGCTGTCACTGCTGTTGTCTCTATTGCTATCCCTATTGCTGTCTCTACTGCTGTCCCTACTGCTGTCTATACTGCTTTCATTACTACTGTTTCTACTGCTGTCCCTACTACTGTCTCTACTGGAGTCCTTACTGCTCTCTCTACTGCTGTCCCTACTCCTGTTTCTACTGCTGTCCCTACTGCTCTCTATTCAGCTTACTCTACTACTGCCTCTACTGCTGTTCCTAGTGCTGTCTATACCGCTGACCCTACTGCTGTCTATACTGCTGCCTCTACTGCTGTCCCTACTCCTGTCTCTACTGCGTTTTCTTCTGCTCTCCTTACTGCTGTCCCTAATGCTGTCTCTACTGCGTTTTCTTCTGCTCTCCTTACTGCTGTCCCTAATGCTGTCTCTACTGCTGTCTCTTCCTCTCTCTCTACTGTTGTCTCTACCCCTCTCTCTCTACTGCTGTCTCTACTGCTGTCCCTACTGCTGTCTCTACTACTGTCCCCACTGCTGTCTATACTGCTTTCTGCAGTATATCTCTACTGCTGCTTATACTGCTATCTCCACTGTTGTCCCTATGGCTGTCTCTTCTGCTATCCCTACTGCAGTCTCTTCCTCTCTATCTACTGCTGTCCCTACTGCTGTCTCTACTGCTGTCCCTACTGCTGTCTATACTGCTGTCCCTACTTCTGTCTCTAATGCTGCCTATACTACTGTCTCTACTGCTGTCCTTACTGCTGTCCCTACTGCTGTTCCTACTATTGTCCCTACTGCTGTCTCAACTGCTGTCCCTACTGTTGTCTCTACTGCTGTCCCTACTTTTGTATCTACTGTCTCTACTACTGTCCCTACTGCTTTCTATACTGTTTTCTCTACTAGTGTCTCAGCTGCTGTCCGTACTGCTGTCTCTACTGCTATCTCCACTGTTGTCCCTTTGGCTGTCTCTACTGCTGTCTATACTTCTCACTCCACTGCTGTCCCTATTGCTGTCTCTACTGCTATCCCTACTTCTGTCTCTACTGCTATCCCTGCTGCTGTCCCTACTACTGTCTCTACTGCTGTAACTAATCCTTTCTCAACTGCTATCCCTACTGCTGTCTCTCCTGCTGTCCCTACTGCTGTCTCTACTGCTGTCTCTACTGCTTACACTATTGATATCCCTACTCCTGTCTCTACTGCTGTATCTACTGCTGTCTCTTCTGCTGTCCCTACTGTTGTCCTTACTGCTGTCCATACTGCTGTCTCTACTGTTCTCCCTACTGCTGCCCCTACTGCTGTCCCCATTACTGTATGTACTGCTGTCCCTACTGCTGTCTCTACTTCTGTCTCTAATGCTGTATCTACTACTGTCTCTACTTCTGTCTCTAATGCTGTATCTACTACTGTCCCTACTGCTGTCTCTACTGCTGTCCATACTGCTGTGTCTTATGCTGTCTTTACTGCTGTCCCTACTGCTGTCTTTACTGTGTCTTCCACTGTCCCTACTGATGTCTGTACTGCTGTCTCTACTGCTGTTTCTACGTACCTATTTGTGCCTCTACAGCTGTCTCTGCTGTTGTCTCTACTGCTGTCCCTACTGTTGTCCCTACTACTCTCCCTTCTGCTGTCCCCACTGTTGTCTTAACTGTTGTGTCTACTGCTCTCCCAACTGCTCTCTCTATACTGCTGTCCCTGCTGCTGTTTCTGCTGCTGTCTCTACTGGTGTCCCTACTGCTTTCTTTACTGGTGTCCCTGCTGCTGTCAGTACTGCTGTCTCTTCTAATGTGATTTCTGCTGTCTCTACTGCTTTCCTTACTGCTGTCTCTACTTCTGTCCCTACTGCTGTCCCTACTGGTATCTCTACTGCTGTCTCTTCTGCAGTCGCTACTGCTGTCTCTACTGTTGCCCCCACTGCTGTATCTACTGCTGTTTATACTGCTCTCTCTACCGATGCCCTTACTGCTGACTCTACTGCTGTTTCTACTGCTGTCTCCACTGCTGTCTCTGCTGCTGTCTCCACTGCTGTCCCAACTGCTGTCCCAAATTCTTTCTCTACTGCTCTCTCTACTGCTGTCCCTACTGCTGTCCCTACTGCTGTCCCTACTGCTGTCCCTATTGCTGTCCCTACTGCTGTCCCTACTACTGTCTCTACTGCCCCACTGCTGTCTATACTGTCTCTAATGCTGTCACTACTATTTTCTATACTATCTCTACTGTCCCTACTACTGCCTTTACTGTCCCTTCTGCTGTCTCTACTTTACTACTGTCTACTGTCCCTATTATTGTCTACTGCCATACTGCCTCCTTCATACTACCTCCTCCATACCGCCTATACTGACACCTAGACACTGCCACCTTCAAACTGCCACAACAATACTGCCCATACTGCCTTTACTGATACCTTCATACTGCCGCCTCCATACTTCCAGTACTGCCAACTGCATGCTGCCCATACTGCCACTTCCGTACTGCCTCCTTCATACTATCACTCTATACTGCCACCTCCGTACTGCCACCTTCATACTGCTACCTTCATACTGCCACCTCCATACTTCCACCTTCATACTGCCACCTTCAAACTGCCATCTTCATACTGCCACCTGTATTCTGCCACCTTCATACTGCCACCTCCATACTGTGTTGACAGCCTGTACTGTCTGCATAGACAGCCTATGCTGTCTGCCAGCTGAGTTCATGTTTCGCGCCATGCTCGTGCTGCCACCTATAGGCCCATACCCACTTCATTCTGCTCAGACCTGCCTCTCTCTCACTCACTCAGCTGCCTTCACTCAGTAAACAGCCTTACTCCTCTCTCCCTCGCAATAGGCATAAGAACATAAGAAAGAAGGAACACTGCAGCAGGCCTACTGGCCCATGCGAGGCAGGTCCAAGTCTCCCACCGGCTTAAGCCAATGCCCCGACCCAGCCAGGTCAGGTTACATCCACTTAAGGAAGGAGCACGGCATCTGACCTAGTAGCACAAACTAGTCAGGTACAACTCACACCCACCCGCACCCACTCATATATTTATCTAGCCTATTTTTAAAACTACACAACGTTTTAGCCTCTATAACTGTACTCGGGAGTTTGTTCCATTCATCGACAACTCTATTACCAAACCAATGCTTTCCTATATCCTTTCTGAATCTGAATTTATCCAACTTAAAGCCATTGCTGCGAGTCCTGTCAATACTAGATATTTTTAGCACGCTATTTACATCCCCTTTATTTATTCCTGTTTTCCATTTATACACCTCAATCATATCCCCCCTAATTCTACGTCTTTCTAGAGAGTGCAGATTCAGGGCCCTCAGTCTATCCTCATAGGGAAGATTTCTGATACATGGAATCAACTTAGTCATCCTCCTTTGTACGTTTTCCAGAGCATTTATATCCATTCTGTAATACGGTGACCAAAACTGTGCAGCATAATCTAGATGAGGCCTAACCAAGGATATATAGAGTTGAAGAACAACCTGAGGACTCCTATTATTTATGCTTCTTGATATGAAGCCAAGGATTCTGTTCGCTTTATTGCGAACACTTATGCACTGCTGTCTTGGTTTTAGATTACTGCTAACCAGAACTCCTAAATCCTTTTCGCAATCAGTAGTATTAAGATCTACATTATTTAGTTTATATGTGGCATGGTTATTGTCCTGTCCAATATTTAGAACTTTGCATTTATCTATATTAAACTGCATCTGCCACTTCTCCGACCACTGCATCAGTCTATTCAAATCTTCCTGGAGTGCTCTAATGTCCTCATTTGAATGAATTGGACGGCCTATTTTGGTGTCATCGGCAAACTTGCTTATGTCGCTATTTATTCCCTCATCTATGTCGTTTATGTAGATTGTGAACAACAAGGGGCCCAATACTGACCCTGTGGAACACCGCTTGTGACACTTCCCCACTCTGATTTCTCCCCATTTATGCAAACTCTCTGCTGCCTATTTGTCAACCATGCCTCTATCCAGGAAAAAATTTCTCCTCCTATTCCGTGTGCCTTAATTTTCCTCAATAGTCTCTGATGTGGGACTCTATCAAAAGCCTTACTGAAGTCCATATACACAACATCATATTCATTACCATGATCTACCTCCTCAAATACCTTAGTGAAAAAGTTATTAAATTTGTAAGGCAGGAACGCCCTTTTGTAAAACCGTGCTGAGATTCATTGATTAATTTATGCTTTTCAAGATGGCTACGAATTGCCTCGGCTATTATTGATTCCATAAATTTTCCCACTATGGAGGTTAGGCTTATTGGTCTATAGTTCGAAGCTAAGGACCTGTCTCCTGCTTTGAAAATAGGTATTACATTTGCAATTTTCCACTTATCTGGCACCATGCCAGTTTGCAGTGATATGTTGAAAAGATTAGCCATAGGTTTGCTAAGCTCCTCTTTACATTCCTTTAGAACCCTTGCATACAGTTCATCAGGGCCTGGGGATTTGTTAGGTTTTAATTTATCTATTTGTCTAAGGACCATGTCACTTGTGACCCTAATCGTGTATAGTTTACTATCGTCCTGTTCTACATAATTTATTATTTCTGGAATATCGCTAGTATCTTCCTGTGTAAAAACTGAGAGGAAGTAAGTGTTAAAAATTCTACACATTTCCTTATCACTGACGGTGAGCTGACCTGAGTAACTTTTGAGTGGGCCTATCTTGTCCCTAATCTTACTTCTGTATACCTGAAAAATCCTTTTGGGTTAGTCTTCGATTCTCTTGCAACTTTAACCTCATAGTCTCTTTTGCTTTTCTTATTCCCTTTTTATTTCTCTCTTTAACTGAATGTATTGATTACTTAATTGCCCCTCTCCTCTTTTGATTCGCCTATATATGCCTCTCTTTTGATCAATGAGATGTTTTAATCTATTGTTCATCCACTTAGGATCATTTTTGTTTGATCTGATTTCCTATTAGGAACATAAGTTGTCTGAGCAGCTAGAACTATTCTCTGAAAAACGTCATATTGGCAATCACCACCTACCTGACCCACTGTCAGGTCATTCCAGTTCAGCCTACCCAGGTAATTTTTCAGTCCTACAAAATCAGCCAGGCGGAAGTCAGGGACAGAGACTTGATTGCAATTATTAGGGTAATTCCATGATATATTAAAACTGAGTGATTTGTGATCACTTTCCCCAAACTCATCATTAACCTCAAGATTATTAATTAGCGATTCCCTGCTGGCAAGAACCAAGTCTAGCAGGTTATTTCCTCTAGTTGGTTCTGTCACAAACTGTTTCAAAACAATCCTGAATCGTATCAAGAAAGTCACTTGACTCTAAATTTCCTGTCAAATTGCTCCAGTCAATTTGTCTAAAGTTGAAATCTCCCATTAGCACAACATTTTCATATGTAGATGCCTTACGAATTTCATCCCATAGAAGTTTACTGCACTCCTATCAAGATTTGGGGGCCTGTAAATCACACCCAAAATAAGTTTACACGGCCCTCAAGAAGCTGTAACCAAAGAGATTCAGTGGCTGACGCTTCTAATTTTATATCTTGTCTAACACAACAATTTAAATTGTCTCTGACATACATCCTACTCCACCCCCTTCCTGTTGACCCTATCAGTGTGGAATAATTTATAGCCTTGTATGTGACATTCAGAATGCAACTCTCTATCTTTCAGATTGAGCCAGGTCTCTGTTATAGCAATAATATCTATGTTTCCTGCACTTGCAATTAATCTTAACTCATCTATCTTATTTCTTACACTCCTGCTATTAGTATAGTAAACCTTAAGGGAGCTAGTCTCTTGTTTCCCTCTGCTGTCTCCTTTGTTTGCTGACCTGATCCATTGTATTTATTTGTAACTTTATGATGAATTTCTTTTATACACTTACTGTTTTCAGCCCTAGTGTTCCTAACTGACTGTTTCCACACACCCATACCTCTATCTTCTATCAGTTTAAAATCCTAGGCATGTCAGCAATGGCCCTCTCGATCGAGTTGGCAAGTGCTTCCACCCCTGTACCAGAGAGATGTACCCCATCCCTTGCATACATATCTTGTTTGCCATAAAAGTTGTCCCAGTTGTCAATGAATGGGATTGCAAGTTCCTTGCAGTATCTGTCTAGCCAGCAATTTGCACCAATTGCCTAGACAGCCATTCATTTCCTACTCCCTTCTAGGCAAGATGCTACATATGATTGGGACCCCTCCCTTGGACTTAATTAGCTCTATAGCTGACCTGTACTTATCTAGCAGCTCTTCTCTCCTACCCTTCCCAATATCATTTCCACCAGCACTGAGACAGATAATGGGCTTGTTCCCATTACCTGACATGATATTATCCAACCTGTTGACTATGTCTCCAACACCAGCTCCAGGGAAGCACACCCTCTCTCTCACCTTTTTATTCCTATTACAGAAAACACGGTCCATATATCTTACCTGTGAGTCACCTACCACAAGAATTCGCTTACCTCTATTAGCAGGGGAAGTAGTACCTTTACCTTCACTTGGGAAGTAGTACCCTTACCTTCACTTGGGGAAGTAGCACTTTACCTTCACTGGCCACTGGAGTACACTCATCCTGAAGAACAGAGAAGCGATTTCCTACCTTCAAGTCTTCTCTCTTAACTTTCCTTATTTTGATGTTCCTGCCTTTACTGGGAACCACTCGCCATTTGTAGCAGGTGCTGGACTGCACCTCACTCCTGGTAGCCTTTTCTTCCTCCCCCCCTTCACCCTCCTCGCAGGGAGTGGCAGACTGCACCTCACTACTGGTATCCCTATTCCGCTCCAGAACTGCAGCCACCTCACCCTCTCTTCCAAAACCCTTGAGGTGAACCTTCAGCCTCCTAATTTCCTCCTGGAGAAGCAGGACCTCACTCTCACTTCCAAACCCATTGAGGTGAACCTTCAGCCTCCTAAATTCCTCCTAACACAGTCTGTGTACCTCGCACTTTATACAAATAAAGTAGAAGCCTCCGAAGCCTTATCATTTCAACCACACCTCCAAAACGCCAAATCAACAATTGTTATATAAAGAGTTACGTGTCATTATGAATAATGAGAAACACCAAAGCAACAAGTATCTTTCTAATATATAACACGCTTAAATACAAACAAAGAAAAGGAAACGAATGGATTCAGCATTGCAAAAGACGAGAACTACTTCTGAGAAGCTAGGAATTCTTAGAAGATGGAAGAAGCTCTTAGAAGATAGTAGGTAGTGTTGCAGAATGATAAGAAATCTTAGACGATCGCCTAAACTTTAAGATGAAAGGAACTCTTAAAAAATTATAGGAATTCTTAGAAAATTATAGGAATTAGTGATTAAAGGTGGATAATGTATCTGCACAATCTTTCAGAAGATAAGGATGGAGGTGAGCACTAGACACTCAGGAGGCCAGAACAACAATAAAGTAAGGTTCAGGTAGACAAGTAAACAGAGGCAACGCAAGAACACTTCCTTCACCAGTGAAGACATTATGGGAGGTGGCATCTCACTACATCTAAACTTGAAGACTAAACTGCCATCCCAGTGCCTACAAACAAGGCAAGAACTGCCCAAACAAACAAATAATCATAACTTCCAGTCAACAGAGGCCAGAGAAACACTGAGACAGTGTTTCCAACAAACAACCAATGAAAATAATTTGCAAGAGCTAAATTTGTTGTTTATGTATCTAGTTGAAATGGATGGATAGATTATAAGCTAAGAATAGTAGTCACTCCACACCACAACTTGTCAAGTTCAACAATGAGACACTTGTCTAACATTGGGAATCTTTAAGTGTCTCATTTTTCAAGTGTCTCATTTTTCAAGTGTCTCATTTTTCAAGTTGTCGGTTTTCTATAACTTTTACATCAGTTAAGTTACTGAGAGGAGAAGAAACTTGTGAAGAACACAGAGAGGAAACACGTTGTAAGACGTCACATTCGTCTTCTCTTGTAATTATAATACACAACACTTTAGCCACTAAAAACAATGGCTAAAAGACATGGCTGTTATGTTGCAGTGGAGTCAAGTTTTGTATGTATGTATCTATATATGTATGTATATATATATATATATATATATATATATATATATATATATATATATATATATATTATTAACACATCGGCAGTCTCCACCAAGGCAGGGTGGGCTGAAACAAAAATTTTCATCATTTACTCCATCACTGTCTTGCCAGAGGCATGCTTACACTACAGTTATAAAACTGCAACATTAACACCCCTCCTTCAGAGTGCAGACACTGTACTTCCCATCTCCAGGACTCAAGTCCGGCCTGTCGGTTTCTCTAAATCCTTTTATAAATGTTACCTTGCTCACACTCCATCAGCACGTCTCACACATGCTTGCTGGAAGTCCAAGCCCCTCGCACACAAAACCTCCTTTACCCCCTCCCTCCAACCTTTCCTAGACCGATCTTTACCCCGCCTTTCCTCCTCTACAGATTTATATAATCTCGAAGTCATTCTATTTTGTTCCAGCCTCTCTACATGTCCGAACCACCTCAAAAAACCCTTCTCAGCCCTCTGGATAATTGTTTTGGTAATCCGGGACCTCCTTATTTCCAAACTATAAATTCTCTGCTTTATATTCACACCACAAATTGCCCTCAGACATGACATCTCCACTGCCTCCAGCCTTCTCTTTGTTGCAACATTCACCACTCATGCCTCACACCCATACGAGAGCGTTGGTGTAACTATACTCTCATGCATTCCCCTCTTTGCTTCCATGGACGAAGTTCTTTGTCTCCACAGACTCCTCAGTGCACCACTCACCTTTTTCCCTTCGTCAGTTCTATGATTCACCTCATCTTTCATAGACCCATCTGCTGACATGTCCACTCCCAGATATCTGAATACATTCACCTCCTCCATACTTTCTCCCTCCAATCTGATATCCAATCTTCTGTTACCTAATTTTTTATCTTCATCACCTTACTCTTTCCTATATTCACTTTTAATTTTCTTTTACATACCCTACCAAACTCATCCACCAACCTCTGCAACTTCTCTTCAGAATCTCCCAAAAACATAGTGTCATCAGCAAAGAGCAACTGTGACAACTCCCACTTTGTGTTAGATTCTTTATCTTTTAACCCCACACCTCTTGCCAACACCCAAGCATTCACTTCTCTTACAACCCCATCCATAAATATATTGAACAACCACGGTGACATCACACATCCTTGTCTAAGGCCTACTTTTACTGAGAAATAATCTCCCTATCTTCTATGTACTCTAACCTGAGCCTCAGTATCCTCGTAAAAAGCTTTTCACCGCTTTCAATAACCTACCTCCTATTTCATATACGTATTTGCAACATCTGCCACATTGCCCCCTTATCCACCCTGTCATACGCCTTTCCCAAATCCATAAATGCCACAAAAACCTCTTTACCCTTATCTAAATACTGTTCACCTATATGTTCACTGTAAACACTTGGTCTACACACCCCCTACCTTTCCTAAAGCCTCCTTCTTCATCTGCTATCCTACTCTCCGTCTTACTCTTATTTATTTCAGTAATAACTGTACCATACACTTTACCAGGTATACTCAACAAACTTATTTCCCTATAGTTTTTGCACTTTCTTTTGTCCCCTTTGCCTTTATACAAAGGAACTATGCCAGATCAACCAGGCTGTGATGGATATGTGGGACAGCTGGCCTCCAGCAGCAACAGCCTGGTTGACCAGGCAAGCACCAGACGAGCCTGGCCCATGGCCGGGCTCAGAGAGTAGATACTCTCGAAACTCTTCAAATGTATATGCTCTCTGCCAATCCCTAGGTACCTTACCCTCTTCCATACATTTATTAAATAATAGCACCAACCACTCTAAAACTATATCCCCACCTGCTTTTAACATTTCTATCTTTATTCCATCAATCCCAGCTGCCTTACCCCCTTTCATTCTTCCCACTGCCCACGAATTTCCCCACACTCACAACTGGCTCTTCCTCACTCCTACAAGATGTTATTCCTCCTTGCCCTATACACGAAATCACAGCTTCCTATCTTCATCAACATTTAAAAATTATTCAAAATATTCCCTCCATCTTCCTCATACCTCTATCTCTCCAAGCTAAAATTTATGTATGCAATAATTTTGCAAAAAATCATTCCGAACCAAACGAAAAAAATTATTTAAGTATTGTAAACTTATCTAAAATATTTTTAGTTGGATTAGGCTAAATTAAATTGTGCTTGTTATAATAAGGTTAGGTAAGTTTTTTAATTTTTTGGGGGGTTAAAAATTATTAGTTTTTACATTAACATAAATGAAAATATATATCTTTAAACATATAAGATAAAATTATAGAAAGGACTTAATTTTAAATGAGTTCTTGCTAATTGACCAATTTTACCTCTTCGGCATGACACACACACACACACATATACAGTGAAACCTCTGGTCACGACCATAATTCGTTCCAAAACTCTGGTCGCTACCCGATTTGGTCGTGACCCGAACCTAATTTCCCCATTGGATTGTATGTAAATATGATTAATCCGTTCCAGACCCCCACCTCTTGTATGTAAATATTTTTTTTAATTTTTAAGCACAAAAAATAGTTAATTTTACCATAGAATGCACAGTGCAATAGTAAACTAAATGTAAAAACCTTGAATAACACTGAGAAAACCTTGAACAACACTGAGAAAACCTTGAACAACACTGAGCAAACCTTGAACAACACTGAGAAAACCTTGAACACTGAGAAAACCTTGAACAACACTGAGAAAACCTTGAACAACACTGAGAAAACCTTGAACAACACTGAGAAAACCTTGAACAACACTGAGAAAACCTTGAACAACACTGAGAAAACCTTGAACAATAGAGAAAACTAACATTGTACGAGTTCGTTCTAGACCCCTACGAACCGTTTGCTGTAAACAGTTTTTTTTTTTAAGAACTTTAAGCACAGAAAAAATAATCAAAGTTTGTTAGGTTTACACAAACAACAGGAAGTGGAGAATATTGGCGCCTGCAAAAATAAAAAAAATGGCTTTAGGAAGAACCTTGAGTTTTCTCTGAAGCAAGTTTACTCTTTTCTCCGAGGATGAGGGTCCCAAACTCAGTTCCACAGGTGGTACCTCCCTATATTTATATATACATAGCAAGAACAACACTGCGACTAACCAAGAACTCGAACCTATGTCGTTTTGACCCACCTCATGGTTAGCGAAAATCGCATGACGCTCTAACCCACAGGACAACCAAATCCTACAAGAATCAATCGCCCAGCAGAGCTAGGTGTTTTACCTTGATCCGAGGACATACGATGGTGTGGGTGCCTCTGAGCTAATTTCATTCTACTCCCCACTCGTTCGTGGTCACAATAATATATATATTGCTCGTTGAGGTTAGTACACCAAACGGGGAGTAAAATGAAATTAGCTCAGAGGAACCACACCATCGTATGTACTCGGATCAAAGTAAAACACCTAGCTCTGCTGGGTGCTTATTTTTGTAGGATTACGTGGTCCTGTGGGTTAGAGCGTCATGTGATTTTTCGCTCCCTATGAGGCAGGCCGAAACGACATGGGTTCGAGTCCTTGGCTAGTCGCAGTGTTGTTATTGATTAAATACCACTCGTTCGTGGTCACAATAATATATATATATATATATATATATATATATATATATATATATATATATATAATATGAAAGTGTCGCTAGTTATCACAATGTTCCACAAGTAAGTATATTTAGGCTATTAGATGCAGGTTCACATAAATAGAGTTACACAAATGATCATACATAGTAATATGTGTAAATTACTCATCAGGATAACAAAAAAAATCAGACAGAGAACCATAAAGAAACGGGGCAGGTGAGAAGCACGAGGTGGGGTGTGTGAAGTGGGGTGCAGGTGGGGAGCATAAAGTGGGGAGCAGATGGGGAGAATAAAATGGGGTGAAGACGGGCTGCAGGTGGGGAGAATGAAGTGGGGTGAAGGCGGGGTGAATGACTCAGCCACACATTGTCTCAATCCTCCCACGCCAACCCTGACACTCACCATTAAATTCTGGACATTCATCTCCCTCTCTCTCTCTCTCTCTCTACACACGCACAGTAGCTACCAGCGAAGAGGCAGGGCCAGGAGCTGTGACTCGAACCCTGCAACCACAAATAATGAGTACACACACACACGCGCCAGGAACTATGACTCGAACCCTGCAACCACAAATGAGTACACACACACACACACGCCAGGAACTATGACTCGACCCCTGCAACTACAATTAGGTGAGTACACAGTGACCAGTGAGGCGGGGCCAGGAGCTATGAATCGACCCCTGCAACCACAACTATGTGAGTACACAAAGTGACCGGTGATGAGGCGGGGCCAGGGGCTATTACTTGACCCCTGCAACCAAAACTAGGTGAGTACACACAGTGACCAGTGATGAGGCGGGGCCAGGAGTTATGCCTCGAGCCCTGCAACAACAACTAGGCGAGTACACACAGTTATGAAGGTCCTTCCTTGTCACAAGTCACTTGACTTTCTTCACATCATTTGCATATTACCAGTAATCCAAAATTAAAAATGTTTTGTGTATATACTTACCATAATCCACTCCCACCCACTCGGCGTCGTCTGCCATATTGTAGGTAATAAATGCTATTAAATATCCGGAGATACAACTAAGTGTCCTTCAGTGTAATTATTCAGCAGTACTCCGCAGAAGGGCTATACACACTCAACAAATGGCCTCACACTCTCATCCGAATGATTCTTTGTTTCATTTCACGCACAGTAAGACATTTTTTGTTTCTTTGTATAATATTTTAGGCAACAAATGGCTCTTACGTTCACCCAGACGATCCTTCACAACACAACTGAAGTCTGAATGAGAAGGAAAACGGCATGTGTGTGACGTAACAATTGCCACACTCCCTCACAATTATATATTCTCTCTATTAAAATATATATTTCAGGATTTTTTTCGAAGATATTTTAATAAAGCCGTATTAATAAAAACTTGACGAGTATTATGAAGCCTTTGTTGGGGATGTTCGATAAAATTCAAAGTTAAAATAACGTTTGTATCTTGGAAAGTAGCAAGACCTGGCAAGGAAAGTGACGTCACAGTGACTCACCGCCTCCTTCAGGAAGACTGACTGGGACTTTCGTTGACTAAATCTAACGGAACTGAAACAGCGTAACCAGATTTCATATACTCTGTAAACAGTAACATACTAAGAACACTTCATAAAACACATACCGTTTAATAATTTACGTAAACTTCAAAACAGGATAAGTAAAGTTTGTGGTAAGGATATATACGGAGAGCCGCGTCTCTCAGTATATATACACTGAGAGTTTACCTCTAATATCTGTTTTAGCGATTAAATTATCCTTGATTGGTAGCTTAGGGCCTCACCGTGTTTATATCACACTGTCCATCACACAGGATGGGTTTATGATAAGTAATAAAATGTCAGTCTCAGCTGGGAGACTTCAGCAGGGCAGTAATAATAATAATAATAATAATAATAATAATAATAATAATAATAATAATAATAATAATAATCTTTATTTCGGGTAATTAGGTTAATTTTGTCCCAAATGCAACCCACACCCAAGTACCTATTTTACTGATGAGTGAACATGGAGAGCAGGTATCTTATGGACACATCCTAAAGTTTTGCAGCCGTACCGGAGATAAGTGCGCCAGCAATGGAGCTACGGGTCACGTTGACAGCTTAGAGTGCTACTGTGGTTTCAATACCAACGGCAGCTTTAAATGTTTCCGCTATCTGTGGGTGTAATAAGAAACACACTCTAGTATCTGGAACAAGACGTCCTTGAGTTATCCAGGCGGTATTTAGCCAAGCGTCTGACATTACTTAATTAACCCAGCAAGCAAGCCACGAGTTATCCAGGACAGTCTAGCTAAGCATCTGATAGTAACCCAGCAAATGATCCACAATATACAAATAAAACCTAGGGGCCTCTATTTGTTGCTAGCTAATGCTTTCATTATTATTACACATTAGATAAATGGCACTGTGTGGCTACCCTGATCTAGCACACTTTAGAGCGAGAAGGAACAAGAGCCATGTTATCCTGACTTCTTGAACAAGAGCCATTTTATCCTAACTTCTTGAACAAGAGCCATGTTATCCTAATTTCATGAACAAGAGCCATGTTATCCTAACTTCTTGAACAAGAGCCAGAGCCATGTTATCCTGACTTCTTGAACAAGAACCATGTTATCCTAACTTCTTGAACAAGAACCATGTTATCCTAACTTCTTGAACAAGAGCCATGCTATCCTAACTTCTTGAACAAGAGCCATGTTATCCTAACTTCTTGAACAAGAGCAATGTTATCCTAACTTCTTGAACAAGAACCATGTTATCCCAACTTCTTGAACAAGAGCCATGTTATCCTAACTTCTTGAACAAGAGCAATGTTATCCTAACTTCTTGAACAAGAGCCATGTTATCCTAACTTCTTGAACAAGAGCAATGTTATCCTAATTTCTGAACAAGAACCATGTTATCCTAACTTCTTGAACAAGAGCCATGTTATCCTAACTTCTTGAACAAGAGCCATGTTAAACCTAACTTCTTGAACAAGAGACCATGTTATCCTAACTTCTGAACAAGAACCATGTTATCCTAACTTCTTGAACAAGAGCCATGTTATCCTAACTTCTTGAACAAGACCATGTATCTAACTTCTTGAACAAGAACCATGTTATCCTAACTTCATGAACAAGAGCCATGTTATCCTAACTTCTTGAACAAGAGCCATGTTATCCTAACTTCTTGAACAAGAGCCATGTTATCCTAACTTCTTGAACAAGAACCATGTTATCCTAACTTCTTGAACAAGAACCATGTTATCCTAACTTCTTGAACAAGAACCATGTTATCCTAACTTCTTGAACAAGAACCATGTTATCCTAACTTCTTGAACAAGAGCCATGTTATCCTAACTTCTTGAACAAGAGCCATGTTATCCTAACTTCTTGAACAAGAGCCATGTTATCCTAACTTCTTGAACAAGAACCATGTTATCCTAACTTCTTGAACAAGAGCCATGTTATCCTAACTTCTTGAACAAGAGCCATGTTATCCTAACTTCTTGAACAAGAGCCATGTTATCCTAACTTCTTGAACAAGAGCCATGTTATCCTAACTTCTTGAACAAGAGCCTTATATAACCTGGAGTATACCTGGAGAGGGTTTCGGGGGTTATCCTAACTTCTTCACCAAAAATATATGATAAATAAGATGAGATAACATATGATAAATAAGATAATATAAGATATATAATAAGATAACTTAAGCTTTATTCACATAGTTTACAAATAATTTTACAGCATTATATTTGTACAATGATTTCAATAAAAAAATATAATTGTAACATACATCAGTGGTTAATGATAGTGATTTAGCCTAGGATAATCTGGGATAATGTTTGCTTAAATAACAAAGACACAATACCGTGACTGGAACAATACAAAAACAACCCACACAGAGGAAACTTACGACGACGTTTCGCTCCAAGTCTTCATAAGTTTCTCTCTCCTTTGTTCGGTTTGTGTAATGCATACGGTCGATCACCAATCCCAGCCCTTCTAGGGCAGGGTAGGTGCCAAGGCTGGAGCTTGCTACCATCTGCGGCTCGTAAGCCTACCCTTCCCGTTAGGGAAGGTGGCAGACCAGAGAGGCCTAGCATCTACCTCCATGCCTCGTGCTGGTGGGGAATGTGGCTAGGCCTGGGGCCAGTTGGTCCCACCGCTGAGGGGTATTCCCTTTCATGGGAGACATAGGTCTTTGATACTCCCACGCCAGGGAGCCGGAGCCGGGTCGCCATCTGGTAAAGACCCGGCCCGGGAGAATTTCCGGTGAATCAACACATCCTCCTCCGTAATACATACATAAAGAATGGGTTCACTTTATTAGCTTAAAGTTTTTAAGCTTCTGGAGTGTCTGAAACATGGGCACCACCACCGTAACAAAGAAGGTTACAACACTATAATCTACCTTGTCCATAATTACTATCGCATTTGCTTTATCAGTTTCGTAAGGTGAAGTCCAAGATCTTTCCTTAATTCATGGTATAACTTAACAAATCTTTGATGACAATTGTTGTTGCAGAGGTGTGAGCGACGCTCAGACCTCTGCAACAACAATTCCCACACCTAATCCACATGATGTGTTTCGACCCATCTCGCTGACTACCTGTCTGTGTAAAATATTTGAAAGGATGGTGCTAAACAGTATTAAAAAATACATGTTTCCCAATATTAATGGATTCACGCATGACAAATATATTCCAAATTGTGTTGCAACATTTTTAAGGCACAAATACAGACTTTTCTCGATATTAAAAGTGCTTTCTATGTTGTAAATAGAGAAGTCATTTTGTATGAACTAGCTAAAATGGACATTGGTGGTCTTCTTTCACAGTGGTTGTGTACCTCACTATCATAAACTACGGAGCATTGTTTCAGGGATACAACAGTCAAACTAAAAAAAATGCAGATTGGCACTCCTTCAGCCCCACACTGTTTTTAATGTATCAATGCCCAATTAAATCAATACCAGATACACCAGAAATATCACAGTTAGCTATGCTGTGCATCGTGAAATACAAGCAACACTAAGTCACCATGAAATACAAGCAACACTAAGTCACCATGAACCACTCGTTCGTGGTTACAATAATATATATACTGCTTGTGGAGGCTAGTACACCAAACGGGGAGTAGAATGAAAATAGCTCAGAGGCAACCACACCACCGAATGTCCTCGGATCAAGGTTAAACACCTTGATTCTTGTAGGATTGAGTCGTCCTGTGGGTCAGGGCGTCATGTGATTTTCGCTCACCATGAGGCAAGCCAAAATGACATGGGTTCGAGTCCTAGGCTAGTCGCAGTGTTAGTTATTGATATATATATATATATATATATATATATATATATATATATATATATATATATATATACTTATATATATATATATATATAGTATATATATATATATATATGTTATGCCGAATAGGTAAAATTGGTCAGTTAACAAGAACTCATTTAAAATTAAGGCCTTTCCTAAAATTTTCTCTTATACGTTTAAAGATATTTTTTTTCAATTATGTTAATGAAAAAATTAATAATTTTGTACAAAAAGATAATTAGAAAACTTACCTAACCTTATCATAACAAGTTAATTTAGTTTAGCCTAATCCAACTAAATATATTTTAGATAAGCTTACAATAATTTAATAATAAACAAACACAATTAAATATATTTTTATCGTTAAGTTCAGAATGATTTTTGCGAAATTGTTGCATACACAAATTTTCGCTTGCCTTATTCGGCAAGAAGAGCATTGCTATTTAAGACAAAATCGCAAGTTTTACCTATTCGGCACGACATATATTTAATTGACGAAGGAAAAAAGATGGGTGGTGCAATGAGGTATCTGTGGAGTCAAAGAATGTTATCCATGGAGGCAAAGGAGGGAATGCATGAGAGTACATATAGTGGTACCAACACTCTTATATGGGTGTGAAGCTTGGGTTGTGAATATTGCAGCAAGAAGGAGGCTGGAGGCAGTGGAGATGTCGTGTTTAAGGGGAATGTGTGGCGTAAATATTATGCAGAGAATTCGTAGTGTGGAAATTAGGATGAAGTGTGGAGTTAGTAAAAGTATTATTCAGAGGGCTGAGGAGGGGTTGTTGAGGCGGTTTGGTCATTTAGAGAGGATGGAGGAAAACTGGATGACTTGGAAGGTGTATAAATCTGTAGTGGAGGGGAGGTGGGGTAGGTGTCATCCTAGGAATGTATGGATGGGGTAAAAGAGGTTTTGTTTGCAACTGGCAACTGCAACTGCCCAAAATGCCCTGCATATTAGGGGCTTTTGGCATGTACACCTTATGTAATCTCAATAACCAAATGTAATTCTTTGTATCATGTCCAAATAAACTATTATTATTATTATTATTATTATTATTATTACATACAGCAGGCATGTGTGAGTATGTTTCATAAGAGTGAGTGTGGATAAATGGTTTTTGGGACTTGACGAGCTGTTTGAGTGTGAGCTTAGTAATATTTTCTGAAGGGATTCAGGGAAACCGATTAGCCGGATTTGACTCCTGGAGGTGGGAAGTACAGTGCCTGCACTCTGAAGGAGGGGTTTGGAATATTTGCTTAGAGTGAATATTTGCTTAGAGTGGCATCTACGGTCTTGTACCTGCGCGCCTCTGGCAAGGCAGTGATAGTGTGAATGATGGTGAAAGTGTTTCTTTTTCGGGTCACCCTGCCTCGGTGGGAAACTGCCGGAATCTCTGGAAAAGGAAGCTGGTTGCTCTGGAGACCATGGTTGCCATGACAATTTTATGACATAATTCTTCCAGTTACTTGAGTGTGCAATTTTCCCACGATTCAAGGATGCCTGATTCTTATAAGATCCTTTTGGCACTTCGCAAGTGTTGTATCTGAGCACCTTCTGGGTCTCCACGACACAGACGGCACCACATTCTTCAGCTTCGCTGCATCAGCCACTGTTGATACACATGAGTAGTGACACACCATCTGCTTACCCTCTCTACACTGTAAACACTGTCTTGTATTATTGTCCTCTGATCGATGGTAAATGAGATCATGAAGATCAAAATATTGTTTCTATGCGCCGCCGCGGATATACCTGTGTTTGGAAAGGTCAGGTGCTTCTAGGCAAAGTTACACGTTTAGCACAAATGTCCTGAAGTCAAGGAAAGTTCCCAGGGTGGAATTAGGGAGAGCAGATAGGAGGTCCTCATCATGTGGTACCTTGACTGCTATGAGGCGATGATCGTCCCTCGTCGTTCTAGGTTCTCCCAAAGTGATAATATTCTACGATGACTCGAAGGAAAGTTTACTTTTCATTTCAAAATTCTAGACGTATTTTTTTTCATAAATAAAACTCACAGATGGACAAAAATGTTTTGCTGATGATACAGAATATCACATGCTGGTCTTGTGTGTTAGTCATTCAAAATATGATACGAAAAAACTTACAAAATCGTACTTTACTAGATGTTTTTGTTACGAAATAACTTTCATGTGAATCTGACACAGTTATGTTGAGAGATTCATCCAACTTGGAATTGTGGGAGGATGTGTTGGTTGATGTTAGTCAGAGCTGCCCGGATGTCCTGTACTTCCTGAACAAGGTGTGTGTGTGTGTGTTAGTTAGTTACCATTTTGTCCTAGGCACATGTCGATTAGACACTAGGCCTGTTGTATGTATGTGTATGTGTGTGTGTGTAACGAAACACTTCGAAATGTTTCGGCCCCGCAGGGAATTGAACCCGGGCCCTCCGTGCGTGAAGCAAGAGCGCTAGCCACTATGCCATCGGGGCGTGTGTGTGTGTGTGTGTGTATTCACCCACCTAATTGTACTCTCCTAATTGTGGTTGTAGGGGTCGATTCACAGCTCCTTGCCCCGCCTCTTCACTTGTCGCTACTGTGTGTGTGTGTGTGTGTGTGTACTCACCTAATTGTACTCACCTAATTGTGGTTGCAGGGGTCGAGACTCAGCTGCTGGCCCCGCCTCTTCACTGATCGCTACTGGGTCCCCTCACTCCCTGCTCCATGAGCTTTATCATACCTCGTCTTAAAGCTATGTATGGTTCCTGCCTCCAATACATCACTTGCTAGACTATTCCACTTCCTGACTACTCTATGGCTGAAGAAATACTTCCTAACATCCCTTTGACTCATCTGAGTCTTCAACTTTCAATTGTGACCCCTTGTTTCTGTGTCCTCTCTCTGGAACATCCTGTCTCTATCCACCTTCTCTATTCCACGCATTATTTTGTATGTCGTTATCATGTCTCCCCTAACCCTGCTGTCCTCCAGTGTTGTCATGCCGACTACTCTTATCCTTTTTCGTAGGACATTCCCCTTAGCTCTGGAACTAACCTTGTTGCAAACCTTTGCACTTTCTCTAATTTCTTGACGTGCTTGACCAGGTATGGGTTCCAAACTGGTGCTGCATACTCTAGTATGGGCCTGATGTACATGGTGTACAGTGTCTTCAACGATTCCTTACTAAGGTATAGGAACGATATTCTCAGGTTTGCCAGGCGCCCGCATGCTGCAGCATTTATCTGGTGCTACTGTAGACTGCGAGGTTTGCAGTCTTTGGCCACCTAGCCTATACTCTGCGGTCTTCTTTGCCCTTTCCCGATCTTCATGATTTTGCATTTGGCGGAATTAAATTCGAGAAGCCAGTTGCTGGACCAGGTGTCCAGCATGTCCAGGTCTCTTTGTAGTCCTGCCTGATCCTCATCTGATTTAATTCTCCTCATTAACTTCACATCATCTGCGAACAGGGACAATTCTGAGTCTATCCCTTCCGCCATGTCATTCACATATACCAAGAATAACACTGGTCCTAGGACTGACCCCTGTGAGATCCCGCTTGTCACAGGGGCCCACTGTGATGCCTCGTCACGTACCATGACTCATTGTTGCCTTCCTGTCAGATATTCTCTGATCCATTGCAGTGCCCTTCCTGTTATATGCGCCTGATCCTCTAGCTTTGGCACTAATCTCAATGAGGAACTGTGTCGAAGGCCTTCTTGCAGTCCAAGAAAATGCAATCTACCCACCCCTCTCTCTCATGTCTTACTTCCATTACCGTGTCATAAACTCCAGTAGTATTGTGAGTCAAGATTTGTCTTCCATGAAACCGTGCTGGTTGTCGTTTATAAGCTTGTTCCATTCTAGGTGCTCCACCACTCTCCTCCTGATAATCTTCTCCATGACTTTGCATACTATACACGTCAGTGACACTGGTCTATAGTTAAGTGCCTCGTGTCTGTCTCCTTTCTTAAAAATGGGGTCAACGCCCCAGCGGCCCGGTCTGTGACCAGGCCTCATGTTGGACCAGAGCCTGATCAACCAGGCTGTTACTGCTGGCCGCACGCAGTCCAACGTATGAACCACAGCCCGGCTGATCAGGTACCGACTTGAGGTGCCTGTCCAGTGCCTGCTTGAAGACAGCCAGGGGCTTGTTGGTAATCCCTGATGTATGCTGGGAGGCAGTTGAACAATCTTGGGCCCCTGACACTTATTGTGTTGTCCCTCAACGTGCTAGTGGCACCCTGCTCTTCATTGGGGATGTTACATCGCCTGCCGAGTCTTTGCTTTCGTAGGGAGTGATTTTTGTGTGCAAGTTTGGTACTAAGCCCTCGAGAATTTTCCATGTGTATATAATAATGTATCTCTCCCGCCTGCGTTCTAGAGAGTACAGGTTTAGGACCTTCAAGCGTTCCCAGTAGTTGAGGTGGTTTATCGCAGTTATGTGTGCAGTGAAGGTTCTCTGCACATTTTCAAGGTCAGCAATTTCACCCGCTCTAAGGACCCACGGAGAGATGTCTGGTCCCACCGCCTTTGAGGTATCAAGTTCACTTAGCAGCTTCTTCACCTCCTCCTCGGTTGTGTGTATTTCATCCAACACTTGTTGGTATATCCTTTATTGGTGTACCCCTGTTTTCTGACTTCCCCGAATCCTTTCTGTCTCCACTGTAAATACTTCCTTAAATCTCATGTTTAGCTCCTCACATACTTGGTTGGTTCTTGGGAGCTCCTCACCTTCTTTCCTCAGCCTGATTACCTGGTTCTTGACTGTTGTCTACCTCCTGATGTGGCTATACAGCAGCTTCAGGTCAGACTTGACTTTTGATTCTATGTCGTTTTCGTACTGTCGCTAGGCCTCCCTCCTTATCTGTGCATACTCGTTTCTGGCTCTTCGACTAATCTCTTTATTTTCCTGGGTCCTTTGTCTTCTGTACTTTTTCCATTCTCTAGTGCACTTAGTTTTTGCCTCCCTACACCATCGGGTAAACCAATGGCTCGTTCTGGTCTTCCCATTATTTCTGTTGCCCTTGGGAACAAACCTTTCCTCTGCCTCCTTGCATTTTGTTATGTAGTCCATCATTTCGTTTACTGACTTTCCTACCAATTCTCTTTCCCACGTTCCTCATGCCTGTGTAGTTCCCCTTTTGTAGGTTGGCATTTTCCATCCTACTCCTGTTACCATCTCCACTTGTAAGTACTATGAATTCAAAGCTCAGAACCACGTGATCACTAGCCCCAAGGGGCCTTTCATATTTGATGTCCTCAGTGTCCGAGCTACTCAGGGTGAACATGAGGTCCAGGCTTGCTGGTTCATCCTCCCCACTGCCTCTCTCTGGTCCCTAACATGTCGATACATGAGGTTTTCTAGTACTACATCCATCATCTTGACTCTTCATGTTTCAGGACCTCCATGTGGCTCCAGGTTTTTCCAGTCAATCTCATTGTGATTGAAATCGCCCATAGCTAGAAACTTTGCTCTACCCGTGTGAGCTCTTCTGGTCACTTCAGCTAGTGTGTCCACCATTGTTCTGTTGCGTTCTTATATTATTCTCTTGGCTTCCTACAATTCTGTGGTGGGTTGTACATCATTGCAATGACTACCTTATGTCCCCCAGACTGAACTGTACTTACTATGCAGTCCCTGTCACCAATTTCGTCCATTCCTTCCATTTCCTCAAATCCCCATCGGGTTTTTAATGAGTAGTGCAACTTCTCCCCATCTGCACCCTCTATCTTTCCTCAGGATCTGATATCTGGGTGGGAAGATTGCGTCTGTTGTCATCACGGTGAGTTTCGTTTCTGTGACTGCTATGATGTCTGGGGACGTCTCCCTGATTCTTTCATTCCTCTCCTCACATTTATTTTTGTGTGTATGTGTGTGTGTACTCACCTAATTGTGGATGCAGGGGTCGAGACTCAGCTCCTGGCCCCGCCTCTGCACTGCCCGCTACTGGGTATCTGCTCTCCCTGCTCCATGAGCTTTATCATACCTCGTCTTAAAACTGTGTATGGTTCCTGCCTCCACTATGTCTTTCTCTAGACTATTCCACTTCCTGACTACTCTGTGGCTGAAGAAATGCTTCCTAACATCCCTTTGACTCATCTGAGTCTTCAACTTCCAGTTGTGTCCCCTTGTTTCTGTGTTCCCTCTCTGGAACATCATGTCACTATCTACCTTGCCGATTCACCTAATTGTGGTTGCAGGGGTCGAGACTCAGCTCCTGGCCCCGCCTCTTCACTGTCCGCTAATGGGTCTCTGCTCTCCCTGCTCTAAGAGCTTTATCATACCTTGTCTTAAAACTATGTATGGTTCCCGGTTCCACTATATCGTTCGCTAGACTATTCCACTTCCTAACTACTCTATGGCTGAAGAAATGCTTCCTAACATCCCTTTGACTCATCTGAGTCTTCAACTTCCAGTTGTGTCCCCTTGTTTCTGTGTTCCCTCTCTGGAACATCCTGTCACTATCTACCTTGTCGATTCCCCGCAGTGTTTTGTATGTCGTTATCATGTCTCCTCTAACCCTTCTGTACTCCAGTGTTGTTATCCTATTTCCCTCAACCTTTCTTCATAGGGCAGTCCCCTGAGTTGTGGAACTAACCTTGTCGCAAACCTCTGCACTTTCTCTAATTTCTTGACGTGCTTGATCAGGTGTGGGCTCCAGACTGGTGCTGCATACTCTACTATGGGCCTTACGTACACGGTGTACAGTGTCTTGAACGATTCCTTGTTAAGGTAACGGAACGCTAATCTTAGGTTTGCCAGTCGCCCATATGCTGCCGTGGTTATCTGGTTGATGTGTGTTTCCGGAGACGTGCTTGGTGTTATACTCACCCCAAGGTCTTTCTCCTTTGATGAGGTTTGTAGCCTTTGTCCACCTAGCCTGTACTCTGTCAGCGGTCTTCTTTGCCCTTCTCCGATCTTCATGACTTTGCATTTGGTGGGATTAAATTCGAGAAGCCAGTTGCTAGACCAGATGTCAAGCTTGTCCAGGTCTCTTTGAAGTCCTGCTTGGTCCTCATCTGATTTGATTCTCCTCATTAATTTCACATCATCTGCGAACAGAGACACTTCTGTGTCTATCCCGTCCGTTATGTCATTCACATATACCAGGAATAACACTGGTCTTAGGACTGACCCCTGCGGTACACCGCTCGTCACAGGCGCTCACTGTGATACCTCATCACGCACCATGACCCGTTGTTGCCTCCCTGTGAGGTATTCCCTGATCCATTCCAGTGCCCTTCCTGTTATACACGCTTGGTCTTCCAACTTCTTTACTAATCTCATGTGAAGAACTGTGTCGAAGGCCTTCCTGCAGTCCAGGAAAATGCAGTCAACCCACCCTTCTCTCTCTTGCCTTACCTCTGTTACTTTATCATAGAACTCCAGGAGGTTTGTTACACAGGATTTGCCTTCCCTGAATCCGTGCTGTCTGGCGTTGATTATTCTGTTCAGCTCCAGATGCTCCACCATTCTTTTCCTGATGATTTGTGTGTGTGTGTGTGTGTGTGTGTGTGTGTGTGTGTGTGTATGACCCAGTTAATATTTGCACTAATAACTCACTACAGTTGTGACCAGGTGTGGACGTGTGAATGGCTCATTACCTTTGTAATTTGTTCGTGATTGTGACATATATGGACGTGCATATGGTTCACTACCTTTGTAACTTGGTCATGATTGTGACCAGATTATGACATGTAAAAGTTCATTACCTTTGTAACTTGTTCAGTTATCAAAACTTTGGGCCCCAGTCCCTGGACCCATTATGTACCTCTTTTGACTAACGTCCACAGGACGGGTATGGGCTGCATAATAAAAACATTAAACTAACTAATAGTTCTGATGTTTTCGTTTTGTTATGTGATGGTTTGTGATGGATAACTGAGGCAGAATCTGAATCACAAATTCCAAAGGGAAAGTATTGGCAAATGATACAGAAACAGTGTCAGTAATGTAGTTTGGGCAATAAAATAACGCTTTTGGAGAGTATACATTTAGTATTTGCTATATGTAAATATTGGGCAAAAATACTGTAGCTACTCGTTGGGGGAAGACGGCTGTAAGAAAATATTAAAACGAAGAGAGGTTAGTCAACGGATATTATAAACCCCAATGGAAATAAGTCACTCTGTCTGACTTTTTTTGGGTTATCCTGGGTTCTCAACACATATGCTGCTATGTATGATAATGTATGTAACTGTATTTGTGTATACCTGAATAAACTTACTTACTGATACGGTAGAAAAAAATAAACAAGTTAGCCATTGAGAGAGGCTGGGTGGTAAACGTGGAAATAGGGGAGACTTGTTAATTAACACAGGTATTTTAAGGTGACTTTATGGTAAAATTATAAACCTTTATACGGGGCAAGATATTGAAATTTTCAAGGCTGAGCAAGTTTATAGTAAATGTTTTTTTGTGCTAGACGTGGTTATCATGACTACGTAGAAGTTTATAATATCAATGACAGGAAAATTAGGGATAGAAAACTAATCCCCGACACAAACCCTGTGCAGGCAATTAATTTTCAGTGTAACACCATCGAGTCGACAATTTTCTTATTTGTAGCCTTTGTATATTGACAAGGATCAAGTTACTTATGTGAATGGTGTTTTTGTCGAGGGACATTGTACCTCACAATCTAAATAAACAAGAAATCTGCTCGACGAGACGTGATCAGTCAAGGGAAAGTTGAAACAACTAGAAAAATAATGGAACTAAAATATTAAAGACACCTGGCTAGCCGATACATAATAAATGCAATGGAGAAAGAGTGGATAAAGCACATTGTGTTGATCCCCAAAGAAAACTGATTCCAACAGACACGTGAGACTTGGCTGGGAGTATTGGTTTAGCAACACTGAAGGTTGAATGATCCTTCAAGGGAATTAAGTGTTTATTAAACATTAGTTATATAATATAAAAAACATGTTTTCTTATGTTTTGAGGTCACACAGAAGTTATGGGCAAATAAAAACGTACGTTATGTAGATTTAATCTAGGATAATCCATTGCTGAGTTGTCCTGCTGGTGAGAGGCTCTTGATTCACAGAATTGGAGCTACCCTTCCCTCTCATGGATATAACCTGATTTCCTCCCATTACCGAGGTGTCACATTATCACTACGAGCTTAATGCTATAATAAAATAATATTAACACTGTAATGCCACCTCGCTTATGATTCACTGTTGCCTGCCAGGGCTGCTTCGACCTCACGCCACACTGCTGCTGCTGCTGCTGCTGCTGCTCTGCTGCTGGCTGGCTCGCTGCTGCTCGGCTGTGCTGCGCCTGCTGCTCTGCTGCCTGCTGCTGTGCTGTCTGCTGCTGCTGCTGCTCTGCTGCTGCGTGCTGCTGCCTGCTGCTGCTGCTCTGCTGCTCTGCTGCTCTGCTGCTGCTGCTGCTGCTGCTGCTGCCTGCTGCCTGCTGCTGCTGCGCTGCTGCTGCTGCTGCTCGCTGCTGCTGCTGCCGCTGCTGCTGCTGCTGCTCGCTGCTGCTGCTGCTGCTGCTGCTGCTGCTGCTGCTGCTCTGTGCTGCTGCTGCACTGCTCTGCTGCTGCTGCTGCTGCTGCTGCTGCTCTGCTGCTGCTGCTGCTGCTGCTCTGCTGCTCTGCTGCTGCTCTGCTGCTGCTGCTGCTCTGCTGCTGCTGCTGCTCTGCTGCTGCTGCTGCTCTGCTGCTGCTGCTGCTCTGCTGCTGCTGCTCTGCTGCTGCTGCTGCTGCTGCTGCTCTGCTGCTGCTGCTGCTGCTCTGCTGCTGCTGCTGCTGCTCTGCTGCTGCTGCTGCTCTGCTGCTGCTGCTGCCTGCTGCTGCTGCTGCCTGCTGCTGCTGCTGCTGTTGCTGCTGCTGCTCTGCTGCTCTGCTGCTGCTGCTGCTGCTCTGCTGCTGCTCTGCTGCTGCTGCTCTGCTGCTGCTGCTGCTGCTGCTGCTGCTGCTGCTGCTGCTGCTGCTGCTCCTGCTGCTGCTGCTCTGCTGCTGCTGCTGCTCTGCTGCTGCGGCTGCTGCTGCTGCTGCTGCTACTGCTGCTGCGGCTGCTGCTGCTGCTGCTGCTGCTCTGCTACTGCTGCTGCGGCTGCTGCTGCTGCTCTGCTGCTGCTGCTGCTCTGCTACTGCTGCTGCGGCTGCTGCTGCTGCTACTGCGGCTGCTGCTGCTGCTGCTCTGCTGCTGCTCTGCTGCTGGTGTTGTCTCTGAGCGCGGCCAACCTTCCATTCCTTACTTTCTTCTCTTCATATTTGAATCAAAGGACGCTTTGCCACATCTTGCAAAATTCATTTACTTTAAGTCAACGGGCGGTAGTAGTGTTAACAGAGGCTATTTAGCATATGATTGATGTAGTACTCTGTATCTATGATTTCTTAGCAGGTATGTGACACTACAGTGAGTGGTAAGTAGGTATAACTACTTAGTTAATAAATTCGTGGCTCTGCATGCAAATACTAGTGAGGGAATGATGTTACCACCATCATTGAAGAATATCGTAGAGCAGGAATTCCTGGAATATTTTCGGGGTCACTGAGAGAGAGAGATTCATATATAACCTATTACACATACACAAGGAGAAGTTGAAGTGAGATCTGAGGTGGTGGTAGATTTTTTGCTCACCAATACCTTTGTAACTTGTCATGATTGTGACCAGATCTACCTGAGTTCATTACCTTTGTAACTTGCTCAGCTATCAAACTTTGAGGCCCAGTCCCTGGACCCATTATGTTCCTCTGTAATCTTTTGACTACCGCCCACAGGATGGGTATGGGGTGCATAATAAAGATATTAAACAAACAGGGAACTGCGTTTCAAGCTGGCACCAGACTTTAACACTTTATGTACAAGGAAACAGTGTTTCTAGCTGGCACCAGACTTTATCACTTGATGTACCAGGGAAGAGTGTTTCTAGCTGGCACCAGACTTTATCACTTGATGTAACAGGGAACAGTGTTTCTAGCTGGCACCAGTCTTTATCACTTGATGTACCAGGAAACAGTGTTTCTAGCTGGCACCAGTCTTTAACACTTGATGTACCAGGGAACAGTGTTTCTAGCTGGCACCAGTCTTTAACACTTGATGTACCAGGGAACAGTGTTTCTAGCTGGCACCAGACTTTAACACTTGGTGTACCAGGAAACAGTGTTTCTAGCTGGAACCAGACTTTAACACTTGATGTACCAGGGAACAGTGTTTCTAGCTGGCACCAGACTTTAACACTTGGTGTACCAGGAAACAGTGTTTCTAGCTGGCACCAGACTTTAACACTTGATGTACCAGGAACAGTGTTTCTAGCTGGCACCAGTCTTTATCACTTGATGTACCAGGGAACAGTGTTTCTAGCTGGCACCAGACTTTAACACTTGATGTACCAGGGAAGAGTGTTCCTAGCTGGCACCAGACTTTATCACTTGATGTACCAGGGAACAGTGTTTCTAGCTGGCACCAGTCTTTATCACTTGATGTACCAGGGAACAGTGTTTCTAGCTGGCACCAGTCTTTAACACTTGATGTACCAGGGAAGAGTGTTTCTAGCTGGCACCAGACTTTAACACTTGGTGTACCAGGGAACAGTGTTTCTAGCTGGCACCAGACTTTATCACTTGGTGTACCAGGGAACAGTGTTTCTAGTTGGCACCAGACTTTAACACTTGATGTACCAGGGAAGAGTGTTCCTAGCTGGCACCAGACTTTATCACTTGGTGTAACAGGGAACAGTGTTTCTAGTTGGCACCAGACTTT